>KE372845.1:355239-366944 GCA_000418225.1 Zizania latifolia | reverse complement strand
CGCCACTTCCGGGAGTGCGGCCACTTCGCGCTCATGGTCAAGAAGAAGTACCGGACGATGGGCTGCGCCCGCTCCGAGTGCTACAAGGGCGGCGTCTTCATCGTCTGCAACTACTACCTCCAAAACCCATAGATTTATATAAATACTCTTGTGTCTGTATTGCCTAATGCTTCACGTACTTCAACCCGCTCCGCTAATGCAATTACTCCTTTCCTAGACCGCCATGGCCGCTGCCGCTGCGGCCGGAAAGACATGCAAAACCAGCACCTTTTGTTCTGTAAAAATAAATATATACATATATATTTACTACTACGAGAGGAGAGAGAAAAAACATCTTCAGCATGCATATCATATCGAAGGAAGGCTCAGTATTAAACGTCACCACATCCCTGCTCTGCTTGCTCCCTACATCCTGACGTACGTTCAGCAATCAAATCATACCACAGACCACATAGACAGAGGGCTAACCCGATCAAGCTGGCAACTTCCCCACAACAACTGTTTACATCTTGCAACCATCCATAATCCATTAGTGGATCACGGGCTTCAGCGGGTGCGCTCTCAGCTTCGATAGATCCAGCCTTGCATCCAGCTCTTCGTCCACCTCCCCCACCACACTGCTGCAAATATGCATCACACCACCAACACATATTCAACTTCAGTTAGGTACTTAACTAAACAGCTCTAAAAAAGATGCCATGCAGTACTAAACAGCTCTAATGACGGTGACGAAATAACATACATATTGTCGCCCCTTATAATGTACAAACCAAGAACAAGCTGTTGCACTCCCTCCTGCAGGTACAATAGCATTCTCATGAGTTCTAAAAAAATTCAAATTTACTAGTACTCCCTCCATTCCATAGTACAACTGTACAAGGTGTTTTACACTTTACTTTTGTTATAAGTCAAACTTCTATAAATTTGACCAAATTTATAGAAAAACACACCGACATCTACATCCTCACATTAGTTTCATGAGTGAATTTCATCTTGGACCTCTTATTTTTACTAAAGTTTCATCTTGGACCACCCTTAATCCATATTTTCACTTTGGACCCCTTTTATTACCATTTTGTTTCACTTTGGACCCCCCCTTTTTTTCTACTCATCAAATTCAAACTCAACTTGCCACTGCAATTGCTTTCTTGACCACACTACTCATGCATCCACTGTCAGCTTAATGTCATCTTGTACCGAAGATAACAGTATTGTTGAGGAAAATAGGGTCCAAAGTGAAAAAAGGTAAAAAAGAGGATCCAAAGTGAAAATATAGGTTAAAGGGTTCCAAGGTGAAACTTTAGTAAAAACAGAGGGTTCAAAGTGAAATTCACTCTAGTTTCATTAAATTTACCATAAAATATGTCTTGATAGTGTATTTATTTGGTATTGACGTATTGTAGATGTTAATATATTTTTCTATTAATTTGGTCAAAGTTAAAGAAGTTTGACTTACGACAAAACTAAAACACCTTTAAATAAGGAACGGATGGCGTAACAACTAACACATGGCATAAACTAAAGCATGACAATATAAAGGAACTGGCCCCTAGTCATTTACAAGGCATATGCAATGCACAGGTGCACGAGAAGAGTTAGATAACTACTTATGGAAATATTAGTCAATATTGCCTGCAAATCGTTAGTACAATAAAAGAATTCTGCACCAGAAAGAAACATACATTTCAATACCAAACTTTTGAAGACAAAGAAAATATGATTTTTTCTGAAACAGAGAGGTTAGGATTCCCCGTTTACATTACTAGAAAAGATAGCAGGTGACAAAAATGTGCATTGAATTTATGTAACCTATCAGTTTCTCTTGAGAATCTGTTTGGAACACAAGAATGTGATAGGGAAAAGGCAAAACCTGTAGAATCTTACACCAGTCTTTGATGTGAGGGTTATGTGCTTTCTGCGTGCGCTCGTGTGTACTGTAACTGAACATGCACTAGCATTCCTATATATATAGAGATGACGTAAAAATAATCAAAATGATCCTTGAACAAAATATGATGCTACATCAAGTTCAGCTAAACATGTTGACCAAGAATTCAACTACAAGTTAAAATTGGGTCCAGTGTAAACTCATTGTTTTGCAGGAAATGAAAATTTCACATTGACAGTAGCCATGGAAACTCATTAGTCCATGATGGCATTTATAATGATCATGAGAGTAAAAGTGATAGTTGGAAAAAATATGTCCTCAGCCGTAAGGCAACCTGAGGGTATAACCATATAACTGAATAAATCATGGCAATTCTAACTTTCAGGCACCATGAGGAAAACTTGTTGCCAATTCCAGAGTTCTAAACTACTGAACAAATGAGAGCATTTCCAAATGCCAACCAAAGTGAGGTCACAAGGACATCTTGAAGTAACACCTTTTCTTTCTGTCCTCAAACTCTGAAGAGGGGAGCATGTACCTTCAGCAAGAGGGAAATTCTAGGGATAATACCAAGCAGAGCACGATACAGATTGTAAAAACCTACGGCCAGCAGAAATGTTTAGCAGGGTAACTATTTATATGAGTATGGCCGAACGGCACCTTGTAAAAATAACTTTAGGAAGTTGGACATACACAATTACACAGTGATTATTAGAACACATAAAGCTTGTGGACATACTGACATTGCTGTTCCAAGCTTGCAAAGAAGTGCAGAAAGAGTTTGGATAAGGAACCTTGGTAGAATAGACCCTCTCATGGGACTCATCGAGGATGATGTTGGTGGCTTGATCGAATCCTCTGAGAGTCCCCTGACGAAGAGGCAATATCGAACATTAGCAAGGTATGATAACAGCAAGCAAACAAGGGGACGTGGGGTTGGAGTAATTGGGCTCACCACAATGTTGCGGCCATCGTTTGTTATGACGGATATGATCTCTGGAAAAAGGGAGACAGCATCATCATCAGCAGGAGGATCTCAGCTGGCTGGGAGAGATAAAACTAAAAGAGGGACAAGTGCAGTGCTAGTGCTACTCACGGTCGACAAGCGATTCGAGCCCCGGTCCACCGGAAGCCATCTTGTGGAGAGATTTGAGAAGCCGCTTCTCCAACAACGGGACCGCCGCGGTCGCCTCGCCGGAGTTGGATGCGGCGTCGATGGGTTTTAGAGCGGAGAAGAGAAGCAGAGGCGAAAGGAAAACGGAAAACGGAAAACCCTAGCTTTTGGATTGCCAAATTGGGCTTCAAATGGGCTTTTTTGACAAAAGGCGTGGGCCCAGACATCCCTTCCCTTCCCCATCGCCGTCGCCCGTCGCCCGTCGCCCCAAAGGCCAAATCGCATCCATCTGTTACTCCACCCGACCGCCGCCGCAGCCGAAGCCGGAGCAGGAGCCGACACCGCCGTCCCCTCCCCGCCTCCAGACTCTCTTCCACCCCCAACTTGTTGGTGAATACCTCTTCTAACTTGCTTCCATTGTTTTCTCATTTTTTTTCTTTGTCTAGGCTCCTTTTTCTTCTCTCGAATCTAAACTTCTCCTGCGACGGATGCTCCAATCCGCCACCTTCCGCCGATTCGGCTGGGGATTTTTTTAGGGTTCAACTCATTGTCAACAATATGTTATAGATCGCCCACCTATTTTGCTTTACTTGCAACATCCCTGTTCGCAATTAAGGACTCGTGAAGAAACCGAGCTCACGACCCTAAGTGCCGAGTTTTGTGGCGTGAGTCTACCTTAATGCGACTTGCTAAGGCTTGGCTACATAACAGATGATTCATGTTTTTTCTGGACTAGAACCAACACCTTTTGAGTGATTTTGCACGCACTCAATTCTTTATATACATAATATGTTGCCTATGTGGGTCTTGAAGATGCAAATACCACGGAACGAAGACGGTGGACAAGTGGAGTACATAATTTATAGCTCTAGACTTCTTTAATATGTTCACAGGTGTTTCTCTCTCTCTCTCTCTCTGTGTGTGTCTGTTTTACCAACACATCCGATCCGCCTAAACTTTTGTTTCGATATGCACAAAGTTCCAAAGGCAGCTACTTTCAGCCTACAGTACCTTTTTTTGATCTCAATTTGGGATACAGTACGCAAATACTTGATATAGTTCTATGTCCAATACTTTATTATCATTTTCTTAACCATCTGCTTGTTTTATGTCCGACACTTTGTGGTAGCCACTCTTTCACCAATGGAGAGCACAGAACCCCTACAGGTAAACTCATCGCTTTTCCTTCTAGTTGTTTCTGCAAGTACTGGTTTTCAAATAAGAAATCTCCAGTTGATGTGCTTAATTGCTATCAATTACTGTTGATTTGAGGTTGATTCTAGACATGATTCAGTGGTTACGCTTGTTCCATCTGGAATGGCCGCTGTGATTGAAGTTAATTTAATTTATAGATATTATGGGGTGTTTGGTTGGTAACTCGGTATCCACACTCCCCCCCCCCCCACACACACGCACACGCACACAAGGCTTTTTTTTTTTGGGGGGGGGGGGGGGGGAGGGGGTGCGTTGGGCAAATCTTGGTGAGGGTAAGACAAGTAGATCAGCTGCTAAGAAAGCTTGGCAGAAGATGGTGTTGGCAGTACCATGATAATCGATTGTTTTGTGTGTAATACATATGAAGGCCTGAACTGGGATAAGCTTTCTGTTAATCTTTGCCTGCACTCTAGAAGACCTATATGTTACCTAGTAATTTGTAGCAAGTGCACTATATTCTGTTCAAAAAAGTAAGTTGCTTATATGTGAGAAAACCCATGATTGTACTTTAAACATCTGGAGTTGTGGACCATTTGACTATGGGCTAATTGCGACAGTCTGGATATCACTAAACGTTATGCAGTGACATACATATTGGAAATAGAGAACATTACTGAGCTTTCAGCGGATCAATGAGCTGAACTATTGTATTCTCAGTACATGGTGCTTATTGTTCTATACTTCTATCTCAAATTTCAGATTAATTGAAATATTCTTCACTTAGTCAGAATCTGAATGCCATCTGTATTTATTTTTGTCATCTTATGTATATCTGCTATGATATAACAAGATGTTGAGCTTAATAGCTCATATTCAAAAACGGGCTTTCATGTATTTCTCAGGATATCATGTGTGAGTTTCGTGCTGGTAAGATGTCTCTTGATGGGACACGAGTGATCCCCGACACTCGCAAGGGGCTTGTTCGTATAGGAAGGGTATGTGTACTCACAGTCTTACTTATCTTCATTTGAAGTTGTATTTTGTCAGTAAAAAATGCATTTGCATTGTCATATTTTATGGGGATTTCTAGTGTAGTTACATGTCCACTTCTTGGCAGGGCGAAGAAGGCTTGGTTCATTTTCAATGGCTTGATCGTGGACAAAACCTAGTTGAAGATGTATCCTCTCGTGCATACATAGTAGTATACATCATACACTCATTTTTTTAGTCTGCAAAAGCTGGACTTCTACAACTTGTATGTTTGAACTTGGACTGTGATGATGAACATTTGGGTGAGATTAGACAATTCTTCCCCGCTTAATAAAATAGAGATACAACACATATATAGACGGCATGACTTGACCCCTAAGTAAACTCAATCTAATCTAATCTTATCTAATCTTATCTCTACTCTAATCAATGCTACAGAACTCATGTGGCTGTTCATGCCACGTATTAGGCTGGTCATGGACCTCAGCTTCCTGACCCAATGCCCATGACAGAAGTGCCTCTGTTTCTCCTGATTTCCATTATGGTATATCTCAGGAAGTTATTGTAGTGTCCCTGTTTGTCTATCCTTGATTCCTTTTTTACAGGATCAAATCGTCTTCCCAGAGGAAGCTGTCTTCGAGAAGGTATCGAGTAATATATATATAATGCAAGATCAGCTTAGTGGACCTCTTGGACTTCAGTGATTAATGGTAATTCACCTCATTAGGTAACACAATCTTCTGAAAGGGTTTACATCTTGAAGTTCAGGCATGATAGCAGGAAATTCTTCTTCTGGATGCAGGTCTGTTGTGTGTGTTTTTATCACCGGTGATGCCTTTCCATGTGCTAACATTTGCCTCTTGTTTTGCTCTTTATTGTGCAGGAGCCAAGTGCTGATGATGACTCACAAATATGTCGCCAAGTTAATGCTTACATAAACCGACCATTAGGTATGCTGTGAACGTTGGGTTATCAACTCTCATCTGTGCATTCATTTTTCTCTTGATTGGTGATCTTAAATTGCATGGATATGCAGATGGTGAGGCAGTTTCTATTGAAGCAGAAATGTCGCATGAAGATACAGCTGATGATGACATCTCTTCCAGGTACGTAAAAAAAGTGCAAGATGTATCATGAGCACATGCCATTGCTCCAGCATATGTGATGCAATGAGCAGCACAGAAATACTTAGACACTTTCATTGAAATCTTGATTTCTCGATGGACGTCATAGTAACAGATGGATGGATGTCCATTAGAAACCACAAGTGTATTCATTCCAATTTCACATATAAGTTAGCCCTATCTTTGTCAAACTTAATTTATTGCACACTGCCTTTCATTCTCTCCATTTTCATACTGATATTTTTGTAGCTAGATATCTATGAAAGTGTCGCCTCCACATTTTGTTTCTTGTATGGCATGCATGCAATTCTATCATCTTGACTGTCTAAGTTTCACCTCCATGTTTCTACATTGGAGTTCTACCTTTATGTTTTGTATTTACCTGTCCTGCATGACTATCGAGTTTTGGCCTTTTGGGTATGATAGCTAAAGTGTGTAATTTATCCTGTTCTGTTTTTTCTTCTTTCTTAACATCAGAGCTGGGAATTTAGTTGATCAGAGCATGACTGCTGATTTGGCTGGTGAGGTGACGTCTGCTGCTGGACCAGTACGCTTGGAAGACCTGCAGAGAATATTGAGTGCTATACAACCATCAGGTACCAGCTGAAATCTTGTCATTTTGGTATGTTCTTATGTTCAACTGGCTCCTCAATTTTTTACATGCAATTCTCCTGATAATTTCAGATGTCTTGGCAGACCCTGATGCTGGTGAGTACCTTGCTCTATTGATTCACTATTCTGCAATGACTGTTGTGGATAATTTTTTTGACTGTTGTAACAGGCTTAGGACTAGGAGACATCTTGAAGCCTGATTTGGTGTTGCCACTCATTGAAACATTGCCCATTGAACAATTGGTGTCATATCTTCCAGAGGTTTGTATTTGTTATCCTGGCTCTCAGTTCAATGGGCCCTTCCACTCATTTTCTGGTGATCCCTCAATTCCAGGGCCCATGGACTGCTGGTGATATTCTTGAATTACTGCAAAGTCCTCCTTTGCGACAACAACTAGAAGCCTTTACCCATGTTAGTTACTCATCTTTCTATTGCATACCTTTACCACAATATTTCAAATGGTATTCTGATTTTGATGTTTGTCTGTATGATAGGTGCTGCGGACTGGCCAAATAGATCTAGCTCAATTTGGAGTTGACCCTAGTAAATGTAATCTTTCTCATTCATTTGCACTGAACAGTTTTGATATATGCAATATGTACTATGTAATATGCTTTGTTTTTTATTTGAAAATATATGATAGATAATTTCAGTATTCGTATGTGTCTCAAACCCATTTTATATCTAAAAAACACAATTGCTGCAACTGTTTGCCATCCTAGTCTAGTTTTACTATGGTCCGCCAACCTATTGTGGAGTCGGAGTCTCGGAGATGACCCTTACGCAGAATATGGACATTGTTTTTCTGCTAGATGACGAGCATCCTTGATGCAAGTAACTTTGAAAATGAATTATTTAGTATTTGATTATTTGTAAAATTTGTAGATGGAGTAAGATGTGTTGTCTGAAAACTAGTTTGTTGGGTGTCTTTCTGGCAGATAAATTGACAGTAGCCTCGTTTCTGGAGGCTTTAGAAGACTCTGTCGCAAAAGCTTCGGGAGCTGGAGACAAGGATTCACAGTTCCAAAGAGATGGTGGAAACGATCCCATGGATGAGAGCTAAGGTCGCACGCAGCATGTGTGGTGAAAGCTTGATACATAGCTCAAAATATTTGATTTGCAAACTGGATGGAACACACAAAGTGGGACTTATTTTGGCAAGCACTGGCCAAATGATTATATGCTTTTGATAGGTATGCCATTGCATGACAAACATTTTGAAAGTAGGCATTATTCTGCACTGCCTGTGCTGCTGGAGATATATGTATATCTGGATGATCTGGCGGTCTAACCTGTTGGTATTGTGTACGCTTGGTATTCTTACTGGGTAGGAGGGGTGGGTACTGTTGGATTGGTTGTCCTTTTCTGGTAAAAGAGAATATGTGTGAATGAATCTCCGGCCGGGTAAAGCCGGCGGCTCCAGAGGTCCGGACGATCGGTCAATAATATATTGGTCGTTGCTGCGGTGGCGGCCAATAAATAGATGTGTATTGGTGCATGCTGATGGATGCTCTGCTAGTTCCTTGGAGTTGGACGTCCCAGCTGATGTGCAGCTTCATGCATGGACCGTGAGCCTCAACTAGCTGCTGCTTGCGGAAGTTGGCGATGAACTCCGCCTTCCCAAACAGCTCCTGCCTGCTCATCCAATGCTTCTCCGCTGCTGCTGTTGCTTCTGCTTCTGGTCGTTGATCAGCATATTACGCTAAAAGTCTAAATTGGTGACGTTCCTTCCAAAAACGCAAAAATGAGAGACCAATAAGATAATGATGTGGCTGCTTCAAATGCCGCTATCTCATTAGCATACACACACATAATTATACGGTAATGCTCGTAACTGGGCGTCCAAAGCCGTAGAAAACGTCGCACGCTCGCACACGTGGTCTAGTGTCATGTTCACTAGAAGATCAGCCCAAAGTAGATGGGTTAGGTTGGCTTAGGCCTAAATAATTCAGTTCAAATAAAATTTAGTTAATTTTATAATTTAATCAACGTAAAATTAATTAAATAATATGGAACTTTTCTTTGCTAAACAGATAGTTTTAGAATGAGGTTTTTCCGTTATACTGCTTTTATGGAAAAAAAAAATCTAGAGGACCTCCCAAATATATACATAAACTATAAAATTAGGCTTTTCATCCTACACTATTATATATCGAATAAATAATCTTCTGAGATGTTTACTACGGTGATTTTGCTGATACGTGTCCCACGTGCCATCTTCGTCTCGTCACCCCCAACAATTTCTTCCATTCTAAGCGGAAACCATGCTCAGGCCTGCTCCTGCTGCCACCAAACATCCAGCCATGCTCAGAGCTCTCCTCCTCCTCCTTCCTTCCCTCGTTGCCGCCGCCCACCACCACCCGTACGCCATCGGCGATGGCGTCATCATCAGCCAGGTTGACTACAGGGCTTGTAGGCCATCAAGCACGATCTCTCCGACCCCTGCGGCTTCCTCCGCTCCTGGAATGACATGACACCGGCCTCGGCGCCTGCTCCGGTGCCTGGGCCGGCATCAAGTGCGTCGAGGGCAACGTCGTTGCCATCACCCTCCCTGGTGGGGTCTTGCCGGTCGCCTCTCTGAGCGCATCGGCCAGCTCTATCACAGCTGCTGTGACATCCGATGGGTGGCAAGCTGAAGCAGATCGCCGAGGAAGCACTGGGACAGAAGAGGCAATTGCAGAGAAGAACAATGTGCGGGGGAATCTGAATTGAAAGGAATGGGTGGCGTAAAACGAGATTACGTATTATACATCTGAATGTGTACAAGCGCTGTAATGAAAACAGAAAACACTTGGCTTGGCTAGGTGGTATTTAGCCAGAAGCGAAACAGAGTCTTGGGCAAGAAGAAAGTAACAGAATCATTCTGCCCCTTTGTTTTTCTTGTTCTTCCTTGGCGATCTCTCTAGCGTTTTTCCTTGCAACTGAATCGATTTGTTCATCCCTACTCCGGCGATCTCCATGCGCCGAGCTGGGATATAACAAGTTGGTATCAGAGCTTGCCGCCGTGAAACAGGTTCGGATTCTTCTGTTTGGTGCTGTGAAACAGGTTTAGATTCTCTTGCTAAACTCTTGATTGATCAGTAAAATTCCCATAGTTGGGTTGGCGATCACCTTTGGGTTCGATTGTTGTAATTCCTCTCGGTGTTTGATCGATTCGGAGATAGAGAATCGTCCTGGCCCGGCAAACTTTGCAAGTGAGACAAGTTTTGGTGGCTCTGGACAATATGGAAGAAAAGGTGTTGGCAGCCATAGCAGCAATGGCGATGAAGATTGATGGTATGGTCTCAAAACTAGAGATGCATAGGGAGGTGTTAGATCAAGTTCAGACAAAAGCAGACTTGTCCATGGTTTCACGAGGCCAAGTGCAGCAGGAACAGGAGTTATTTTCCTAGGTTTTGCATAGAAATGTTGCTACAAATCAGTTGAATCTCAGGGAGTTACCTAGAATGCCACCTACGGATCCCTTTACATCAGCTCAAGGAGAAGCAGGAGAAAGGGACAGAGGAGGTTGGGATGGAAATCAGAGAAGACCTAGCAGACCCAAGATGGATTTTCTGAAATTTGATGGAACCGATGCAAAGGTTTGGGTGGACAATTGTCTCACTTACTTTGAAATGTATCAAATTCCTGAAGGGTTCAAGGTCGCAGCAGCTTCTCTGAATCTGATTCGAAAAGCTTCACACTGGTGCAAGGCTTGGAAGCAAACCGTTGGCACGCATAACTGGGATCAATTCAGTTGGGCTGTAGTAAGGGAGTTTGAGGCCAACACTCAAAGGATCAAAACAAATGAACTGCTACGCTGGAGACAAACTGGAACTATTGATGAGACACACATGCTTACCATTTAGCTTTAGCAAAAGAAGGGTTGGCTGATAATGGGGATCACAAAAAGAAATGGGTGCATAAGAATACAAACATGGACAGACCCTTGGAAAAACCTGAACGGCCCAGGAGAGATTTAGAAGGCTCAGCAGTTGAAAGAGTATAGAAGGGTGAATGGGCTTTGCTTTAAGTGTGGGGAAAAGTACTCTCCCAACCATCAATGTGCCATACCACCAGCAGCTCAGATTCACATGGCTGAAACATTAGAACACCAGGGAATATTGTCTGATGATGTTTTGGATGTGGTGGTAGGAGGACAGATTACTGAAGATATGTATCTGTTAGTGCAAGCCTTATCTGGATTAAATGAAAATGGAACTATTAAGCTGCAAGCCTTGGTTCAGAAGAGAAGAATGTTAATTCTGGTCGATTCTGGTAGCTCTCATAGATTCCTAAATTCTACAATGCTAGCTATGTTGTCCATACAGCCTGAACAGATACCAGCAACTTTAGTCAAGGTAGCTAATGGAACCACCTTGTCTTGTCAGCACAAAATTTCCAAGTTTGAATTATGGATGCAAGGGCATACTTTCTGTCAAGAAATGAGAATTATCAACTTGAGTGATTATGATGCAATATTGAGCATGGATTGGTTGGCACGACATAGTCCAATGTGCTGTGATTGGAAGCAGAAAACTTTATCCTTCAGCTATAAAGGGGAACAAGTGACATTAAAAGGAATATTGAAGGATGAAACTAATCAACTTCCATCCATGTCAGCACATCAACTTATTAAGTGTCATCAAGGAAATGAAATGTGGGCAATAGCTTTGTTACAGGAAGTGAAACCTGACTGTTCTTTAGACATATTTTCTGAAATTCAAGCAGCATTGGATAAATTTGAGGCTGTATTCCAGGGAGTGACTCAATTACCTCCCAACAGATCATTTGATCACTCAAATCCTTTGCTGCTTGGTACTGTCCCAATTAATTCAAGAC
>KE372845.1:311833-329987 GCA_000418225.1 Zizania latifolia | reverse complement strand
AAAAGAAGCTGGCGCGCGGGAGGGAAAAGCACGACTGGCACAAGAGATATGGCTAAGACTCCGAGAGGGAAGAGAGGCAGCGGCCAACAGTAGATCTGCTCGGCGACGACAGTCCTCTTCGGTGGCAGCGGTGTGCAAGCTTCTGTGGCGCCTGGAGGTTAGGGCCCCTGGCCCAACGAGGCAGCGGCGAAGGTCCATGCCTCTGACCCAGCGAACCGGCGACTCGGCGAGGTGCTGCACACCTACACTCGACCACGACTGATGAGTGATGTCCTGTCTCCTCACCGACTTCTTCTGTTTCTGAGTTTCTCATCTTGCTTCTAGAGTTATGGGCAGGTATTTAGGTCTGGCTATAAGAATGGATTCTATGCCCCCTAGTATACGAGTATAGTCCTCATTGTGTATAGTAACAAGAGAGAAGATCAGATTAGAAGAGAAGAGATCAGTATTACTATAATCCTCGTGTGTATGGCGTCGCCTTGCCGCGCGCCTAACTCGCCTAGGTGGTTGGAAGGGGGTAGGTCGCCTCGCCTCGCCTTACCGCTGTAAGAACACTGATCAGGTGCAAAACCAGCCTAGGAACATAATTTGTCCAGTTTTGAGAGATGGGTGACAAGTTATATCCGGTTTCATAATTGAGTGTCCAAAATTAGATTTGAGGCCTGAGGGAATAAAAGTAGACTTTTTCCTTAAGAAAATATCATGAGATGTGACCACTAACATCCAATATGTGCAAACAAATGCACTGGGCAAACAAAAAAACACATTTAATTCTTCATATCTAAATGGGACACATGATTTGAGCAAAGACATAAATGAAAAAGACAACTCTGCCACAGGCAATGGTACAAAGAAATAGAGCAAATACCTTTCTTCCTGGGTCATTCCAGAATGAATGCAGATTGAAGGAAAGTTGCACTCGCAAAGCAACTTGTTCAGCTCTGCCGCCCTACTAACGCTCTTCACAAATATAACAACTTGGTTGAAATCAAGAGCATCTAATAGGTCATTCAATTTGCGGTTCTTCTCCGCCTCACTCAATTTTATGTAGTGCTGCAAAAGGAAAACATAATCACAAAGAGCCACAAAAAATAACAGCCTAACAAGCCAACTAAATTGGGATAAAAGGTTCCAAGAACTACCTGAACTAGACCATGAAGGGTTAACTTGGCCTCATCGTCGACATAAATTTCCATCGGCTGTAAGGGGACAAACAATAGATGAAAGATATTAGCATTCTGGGAATCAACCAGCATAAACTGTATACCAAACCAATGGCATATGAACTCCTCATTTGACTGTCAGAATATGCAGCATCCATATGGAACTTGAGATATGCACTGTTGTACACCAGAATTTTGAACATGTTCATCAAGTTTTTGCAACAGTGCTTCCAAAATAATTCCAGGGTAAAGAAAGCAGCTTCTTCTGCTAGCATACATAGATAACCAAAACCAGTAGCTCTGAACTCCAATGACAAACCAAGTGAACATGATGGAGTTTGCTACAAACTTCAGAAAACAATGCCTCAGAGAGTGTATCTTCAGAACTGAAACTGATTCACTCCTGTATCCAGCCCGAGTAGACGACATATTACAAGACAATTTCAGGGTTGAGGCAGAGGACTCTTAACTCCCTCCCCAATCTACTTGGTGTAGGCAAGAAAGGTAAAAAAAGATAACAGCCCAGGACACCCTATGCATTACAGAGTACACCATGAATACCTTCATCCACTGACTGCCGATAACAGAACAATTCTCATCTAGGACCATGCAACAACTACCACATGATAACCACTGGTGCATAGCAGACATAAATATGGTGATGACTGTAAAAAAATAGGCTGGAGGAAATTACATCTTGCATAAATTTCTTGCAAACCGGACGGATCTCCTTGCTGAGCGTTGCTGAAAACATCATAACCTGCTTATCATGAGGTGTCATTTTAAAGATCTCCTGGACATCCCTCCGCATATCTGCACAAAAGATACTTCTCAGTCAATGGTAATACAAAAGTTTCCAGATAGATGAAAGAAAAAAGCAATCACATCAAAAACAGGCTTGACAGTTGACAGGGGCTAATAAATTACCAAGTGATTCAAGCATCTTGTCACATTCATCAAGGATGAAATGCCTCACATTCTTCAAGGAAAGATCCTTGTCTCTAGCTAGAGCCAGAATCCTTCCAGGTGTGCCAACAACAATGTGTGGGCAATCATTCTTCAACAAATCCTTATGTTTTTTTATGTGAACACCTCCATAGAAGACAGCAACTTTTATTTCAGACAGATATTTGCTGAACCTCTCATACTCATGGCATATCTACAGAAGATAACAAAGAATTAAAAATCTTGACAGGTCTCCAAAAACAACTCCAAATTCACAAATCAAAGCATACAAACCTGGTAAGCCAGCTCCCTTGTGTGGCATAATACAAGTGCTGCTACCTGACCAGCAACAGGGTCAATTTGTTGCAGAGATGAAAGGACGAAAACAGCAGTCTTCCCCATCCCAGATTTGGCTTGACAGATGACATCCATTCCAAGAATTGCTTGAGGGATGCATTCATGTTGCACTGATGTGGAACCAAACAAAATTGGAGCAGCACCCCAGTGAGTAAAAATTTAACCTTCTGGGCCCGCGTTAATGGAAAGTTTTACCATACTCTCCTCCAAGAGAGAGATATCAGAAGAAACTGTACCTGCATATCGACAAGAAAACAATTTCACTACCAATTTGGCAGCCTACAAGAGATGCAAGGCAATGCAAGCGAAGCTAAGATTAATCTGCTGATGGCATAACAATGATTGCACCAATTAGTATTCAGTAGACTAGTTATGACCACAGAGGCTATACATTTGACAAAGGACATCAACACCAAATTTATACAATCAAGATCTTGGTTTTACGATATGGGCATGAGAAATAGTAAATATAACACGGCACATGTCTGCATAACCAGCTCTGTTGCATATTGTAGCATGTTTAATTCATCTCATAACACCTAAAAATAGTGTACATAAGGCAATTATTATACACCCAAGGAACCATCACCTAATACTACAGCAAAGTATGACATCCTAGAAACTCCAGTTCCAATTACCATCATTTCCTTGTCCCACCTAATAATTGCAATCACTACTATGCTTCTTGAGGTTTTTATAACCCCTCCAACACCAATCCATTATTTCTGTAAAACAATACTACCTTTATAAGCGAAGCATGCACCAACTAAGATGTAAAACAGTGCTACCTTTATATCCGACACATGCACCAACTAAGATACAAAAAATATAGGATAAATGAGCAAGTAGCTCGCAGGGTAAACGCTGATATATAACAACATAAACAAGGAAGAAAGCTTGCCTTCGGAAGGATGTTCAAAACCGCAGTCCTGGATTGCACGAAGCAGTTCTGGCTTGAGCAGGAAGTCTCTGAAACCGGAACTGTGGATACCGACGTAGCCCCTGCTCGCCCAACGAACGCAATTAATAAGAAACACAAAACAAACAAAGGGAAGAGATCAGGACAAGCCAGATCGATCCCTCCGACCCTCCCTGAAGCGAATCGGACTAGCACGTACTTCTTAGCGACTTCTCCGGTGGGCTTGGCAGCGGAGCCATCGACCGTCTTGTCATCGTCCTCCTCATAGTCCAGGAGCTCCTCCTCGTAGACGTCGTTCTCCTTGGCCTCTCCCATCCTGGAATTGGATACACAGCACGGAAATAAAGAAATTAGCACCCTATAAGTCAGATCCCACAATTCGCAGCGAGTAGTAAAGAAAGCGAAATTGGAAACTCACATGGATGGATAGATCTCAGCAGCAGAGCGGAAACGCGCGGAGGATTGGAGCGGAAAACGAGCGGCTGCAAAGAGAGAATTAACAGTAGCAGTAACCGATTTAGAGAGAGAGAAGGGGGTTCTGGGTTTTGGGTGGGCGAGCTGAGCGGGGCGAGGGGATAGGGTTGCGGGAGAGGAGAGAAATTTGGTTTGGGAGCTAGGGTTGCGGCAGGAGGAGGGAGAAGGAGAGGAAGCCTCCCTCGATATATTTATATACACACAGTGGCGGCGCGGGGCAAAGAGATGGGCGTTGGGCCCAATAGCGGAAGAAATGGCCCAGCACTGAGATGATTGGCCCGACGCGACGCCTTCCCCTCTCCTCTCCTCTCCTCTCCTCTCTCCAGTCTCCACCCCCACTGTTCCGCTCCTCGCCGTCGCTGCACCACCGGCTGCTCCTCCCCTCTCGCTCCGCGGCCAGCTGGGCTACTTGGAGGAAAATTGGCGGAGATAGGAGGAAGGGAATGGGGGGCTGGGCGAAGGATGTCTCCTCGGAGGGCACTCTGGTCTGGGTCCGCCGCCCCAACGGCGCCTGGTGGCCCGGCCGCGTAATCTCTCCGCTGGAGGTCCCCGACGGCTGCCCCGCGCCCCCGCGGGCGCCGGCCACCCCCATCATGCTCCTCGGCCGCCGCCACGGCCCGACCTTCATGTATGCCGCTATCCCTCTCCCAGCTGCTTCCCCTTCGATTCGCCCCCGACCCTGACCATCCCAACCGGATTGATTGCCGATTGCAACAGCGACTGGTGCAACCTCGAGAGGACCAAGCGTGTCAAGCCGTTCCGCTGCGGGGAGTTGGACTTCGACGAGCGCATCACCAAGGCCGAGGTGCAGGACACTCTCCGCCGCGCCAGCAAGAAGAAGAAGAGAGACTACAGCGCCTACACCACCGGCAGGTACGCCCGCAAGGAGGACGCTATTCTCCAAGCCCTGCAGATCGAGAGGGCTCGCTTTCAGGATACGGCGAGCAAGACCAGGTCTAAAGTGCTGCTCAATGTAGCCACCACAAAATCTTCTTCTCACGCTGCCACCAGGGATGCCCCGCCGTCACCCCACAGGAAGCGCAAGACGCCCAATGATTCAGAGGACGATGTTCCTCAGGGTTTCCCACGCATGAGGGACCTCAGGGACATTGGATCCAACACGATCCCAAACCGCATACCCAATGTAGCCACATTCTCTGGTTTCACTGATGGTCTACCTAGCACTTGTCCGGTGAAAAGGAGTAGGCAGTCTCATGCTACTGCTAAGAGGAAGCGATCTTGCCCGGACCAGGATCAGGTTTGTGGAAGTCTAAGGAAGAAGGACAGGTCCCGTCCTCTGTCCGAGCTATGCAATGGAGACCTGTGGAATGGGTTCAAACCAAATGGTCAAAAGGCTGATCAGCATTCCATGGACATAGGTAGTTGTTCCAGCAGTTCCTCTGGAACTTCAAGCTTGGATACCATAATGGATAAGTGCAGCTCTCGTCGTGATGGTCCATTCAAGACAGATGAGTCAAAAGGCACTGAAATCTCCTGCATGACTAGATTGCTCGACTCCCATGGGAATGTTTTTGCTGCTACTTCTCTCCCTGCAGGAAGTATGTTGGAACTAGGTAAACCTGTGGTTCTACTTTATATGTTCTGCTTGTGAATTCTTTTAATTACTCTGTGTGTTTCAACAACGACTTAGCATTTGGGTTCACTAGCTACACACTACACACTATACAAATTCCATGGTTTGTTTATGTCCAACTTGTACAATGTATGGAATATGCCCAGCACTTGGTGTTTACTATCAGTTTGATCTTCCTGCTTCTGTTACCCCCATGCTTTCATAATTGTGAACTCAGTACGAGTACCCCATTACTCTCGCTCAAATTGGCAATTTCCTTGTGTACAAAAACTAAGGGCTTGTTTGGTTCGTGGCTACACATTGCCACGCCTAACTTTAAGCTTGCCACAGCTAGTTTGGCAGTTATTTGATTGATTGCTAAGTGAGGTTAGCCACACGCCACAACCCCTCTCACCACAATTTTTTGCTGAAAAGTGTGGCAGTCGATTTCCTAGCCACAACTCCAGTGGCAAGCCACAACAAGACGTTCGGGCCAGTCCCAGTGGATAAAAAGTAACACTGGGATGTTCGGACCAGTCCTAGTATATAAAAGTAACACGGTAGATAAAAAGTAACACTCGATTTCCCAGCCACAACAAGATGTTTAGACCAGTCCCGGTGGATAAAAAGTAGCACTGGGACGTTCGGACCAGTCCCAGTATATAAAAGTAATACGGTGGATAAAAAGTAACACTTGATTTTCCAGCCATAACTCTAGTGGCGAGTCACAACAAGACATTCGGACCAGTCCCAGTGGATAAAAAGTAACACTGGAACGTTCGGACTAGTCCCAGTATATAAAAGTAACATGGTGGATAAAAAGTAACACTCGATTTCCTAGCCACAACTCCAGTGGTGAGCCACAACAAGACGTTCGGACCAGTCCCAGTGGATAAAAAGTAACACTAGGACGTTCGGACGAGTTCCAGTATATAAATGTAACACGGTGGATAAAAAGTAACACTCGATTTCCCAGCCACAACTTCAGTGGTGAGCCACAACAAGACGTTCGGACCAGTCCCAGTGGATAAAAAGTAACATTGAGACGTTCAGACCAGTCCTAATATATAAAAGTAACACGGTGGATAAAAAGTAACACAGATCCTTTAAATATTTGTATAAACGAACCAAATAGTAGACACTAAGATTTTGCCACACCTTACTTATCAACCAAATAGTTTATATTTGCCACAGAGTTTGGCAAGCTACAAGTGTGACAGACTCTTAAGTTGAGGCGTGGTAAATTGTGGCTAGGAACCAAATGGACCCTAACAGACTTAGTACGAGGGGACAATTAATATGTACCAAACGTACCTTGAAGTGCTTCTGATCTGATACTGCCCTCTGCTGATCATGTCTTAACTCATAGTCCTGACATTTACTCTCTTGCTCTTATGGAAAAGGAAACTGTTTGGTTTTTATATGTTCCTAACTAACTAGATGAATTGTGGTGTATGGACATCTTATCTTCAGATTATATAAGATATGCAATGTTTACTTCCCATTTTTCGACTCTGAAGAATGCATTACTTATCAACTGAATTTCCAACAGACCATTTGCAAGTGTACCAACCTTCTGCCTTGACAAAGGATCCTATTTGCAAACGCAATAAACAAGCTACTGACTGCAGCAAAGCCAGCATGCCTTCCCGATGTGACCGCAGAAATTCTAAGAAGCAAATCATAAACTCCGCTGATTGTGGGGGCAACAACGGAGTGAGAAATGCATTAGAGCCTGAATATGACAAAAACAGGGCGGTAAAACACAGGGCATCAAGCAATGAGACTATCCTTTTGGAAGAGAAGATGGGCAAGAATTCATTAAACAGTCCTGGTCCTGATGGTGGTAAGCAGCTTTCAATATTTCCTACTGGTTTGGATTGTGATGGCGCAGCCAAGCAGCAGTGCTCTGAAAGCAGGCACAAGCATGAAGAATCGTCTGAAATCCTAAGAAGCCGTTCAAATTGTGAGAATGTTTCAGCGTCATCTCTGGCCTTTGAGTTGCCATTTCAAGTATTGCCACCCGGACAGAAAATACTTGAGCCTGCAAAGTGCCACGGGGTAAGGCCAACCAAAACACTCCATTTGAATCCCATCCTTCATGATGTGGAGTTAAGTGCGGATGGATGCACCAACCAGGGGCGACGTGTTCCTCTTGTTTCCCTCATGAGTAGATGGAACAGAAGACCCGTTGTGGGGTATCCAGTCTCTGTGGAGGTCTTGGATGGCGTATGTTGCTTTCCTGCATCAAGCATAAATGATCATCATGCCACCACAAGCATCGTCAATGGAGTACTGAAGAAGGACGAAGCTGCAGATCCAGGATGTCCGAGACCACGCAAGGGTGGAGCAAAGCCCAAAAGTCACAGGAAGACCTCTGAATATGAAATGGACAACTTGTGGCAACCGCACACTAAAAAGCCTGCGTCTTCTTCAAGAAAGATGCGGAGGCTTTCGTCTTTCGTGACAAATCAGAGAGGTGCTGGAGGCAAGAAGTCGGCAGTAGGGAAAATTTCTGGGCCAACTATCGCATGCATCCCTCTTCGAGTAGTTTTCAGTAGGATCAATGAAGCGTTAGGCTTTCAGATAAAATGAGATATATTTCACCGTTTTAGTGGAGTATAAATGAGGATGGGGTTTGGAAGCTTCGTCCTCAGTTATGCTCCAGCTCTACCCATTGGCTCTACATGGGCTGCCTTAGCTGTTCTTTGGTGGACTTGTTACAGAGATGTTTTCGCTGCTGAGGATGTTTAGGCAGGGTACCTCCGGCAGCTCTTCCTATCTGTAAATTTCTTGCTAATATAGCCCTAGAAAACGGTTGATGCTAGCATGTTGATAGATGCATGCATGTACCGTGTGGTGACTGGAGTAGATGGATGCTGGTGGCCCGCCTTGGATTTTTGTGAAGCATGATCTAGGTAACAGTCCAATGAAAGGGGATATCAATCTTGGTTGTTTTGTGTTGTGTGCTCATGGCCCTCTGCCATAGTTTGATGATCTTTGATCAGGTGTTGCTGCTTCAGTATTTGCTGTGAAATCCTTGCCTAGGTAACCATGCAAGTGTTCGAAACGATCGAAAAACTCTGCCTGAATGCAACAGCAAATGCATCGCCGCATCGGTCATGCCTGTGTAGAGGAATGTTGAGTTGCTCTGCCTGGTCGACCTCTGGCTCTGTTGCGTCTAAGCATACATGATTGCTGATTTGCTGTTACGGACGGCAAAACGATATGATATGGTGGCACTGTCACTAAAGATTACACGGCAGGCGACCTATGCTCGTACACCACGCAACATTTTTTAGGTAAAAAACAATTAATTAATGCTGGCTCCAAACACTTCGCTGTTGCCTGCTTGATTAATTTCCCTCATTGTATTAATTCAATTCTATGTGGTGATGATTGGCAAGTGATTATAAGGAGGATCGATACGATAGTTCACCCCTGCTCCAGTCTGCAGCATATATAGCTTAATTGCAGCAAGGGATTCAGTTCAATAGGCCAGTACGTCTTGATTCCATAATGGCCCGCGGTCTCCGCTGCCTCCTCCTGACGCCGCTGCTGCTGCTCGTCACCGCAGTCGCCGGCGGCCGGTGGCAGGACTTCCTCCGCCTGCCATCCGCCGACGGCGGGGGGGAAGAAGATGTGGTCTGGACGAGGTGGGCCGTCATCATCGCCGGCTCCAACGGCTACTACAACTACCGTCACCAGGCGAGTGCACGTCCGTCCTTAATTAGTTCTTAGCTGATAATTTACAAGGCTGCTTAATTATTTATGGATGGGAAGCAGGCGGACGTGTGCCACGCTTATCAGATCATGAAGAAGGGCGGGCTAAAAGACGAGAACATCATCGTGTTGATGTACGACGACATCGCCAACAACACCGACAACCCCAGGCCCGGGATCATCATCAACCACCCAACCGGCGCCGACGTGTACGCCGGAGTCCCAAAGGATTACACGGGGAAGGACGTGAACGTGAACAACTTTCTGGCCGTGCTGCTCGGCAACAGGTCGGCCCTCACCGGCGGCAGCGGCAAGGTCGTCGACAGCGGGCCGGACGACCATATCTTCGTCTACTACGCAGACCATGGCGGCCCGGGGGTCCTGGGTTAGCATATACAGTACACTACTATTAGCATCGATCAGTTGCTAGATTAGTACGTAATAATCTGTCCGTGCGTGCAGGGATGCCTGGCGACGAGTACCTGTACGCCAACGACCTGGTGCAGGCGCTGAAGAAGAAGCACGCCGGCGGGGCGTACAAAAGCATGGTCATATACGTGGAGGCGTGCGAGTCCGGGAGCGTCTTCGAGGGCCTCCTGCCAGCCGACATCGCCGTGTACGCGACGACGGCGGCCAACGCGCAGGAGAGCAGCTGGGGCACCTACTGCCCCGGCGACGAGCAGGGAGCCCCTCCCGAGGAGTTCGACACCTGCCTGGGCGATCTCTACAGCGTGGCGTGGATGGAGGACAGCGAGGCGCACCAGGACGACATGCGAGGCGAGTCTCTGCTGCAGCAGTACGACGCGGTGAAGGAGCGCACGTCGGCGGAGGGCACCTACAACTCCGGCTCACACGTCATGCAGTACGGCGACCTGGCCCTCGCCGCGCAGAGCCTCTACCTCTACATTGGGGGCACTAGTACTCTCCCCGACGACGACGACAAATCATTGTTGTTGGGCACCACCGCCGCCCCCGCTGTCCACCAGCGTGACGCCGATCTCATCTACTTCTGGCACAAGTACCGGAGAGCGGCCGAGGGGACGCCGGAGAAGGTGGCTTCTCGGGAGCAGCTGCTCCGAGAGATGGGGCGGCGATCCCGCGTGGACAGCAGCGTAGAACTGATCGGAGACCTGCTCTTCGGCTCCGACAAGAGTCGGCTGATTCTCAACGGCGTCCGGCCGGCGGGGCAGCCGCTGACCGACGACTGGGACTGCCTCAAGTCGATGGTCCGGACATTCGAGGCGCACTGTGGGTCGCTGGGGCCGTACGGGATGAAGCACATGCGTGCGTTTGCCAACATCTGCAACGCCGGCGTCGCTCATCGCCATGCAATGCCCAAGGTCGCCTCCCACGCCTGCAGCCTGCCCTCAAAACTAAATTTCGATCGTCCATCCTCCTCCGGTGTGTAGTACATCCTTGATTTCTTCTTCCAATCCAATCAATGCATGCATGCATGCTTGCTTGCTACTACCAATATAGCTATATATCGACTGAATAATAATTAGTGTGTGTATGTATATGTATTATTGTGATTAACTCGATCGATCGCCACGATCGGTAGTGAAAGTGATACTCAGCCAACATTATATTCACTAATTGATGCAAATATAATGACGCAAACAATTAATGGATCACTATGTAGAGCAGAGACAATGAACCCAGCAGAAAGGACACTGAAGACTTGATCGAGAGCGTTCTTACGGAACAAGTCGTTGTCGTGGGCGTCGACCTCATGCATGATCAATATCGTTTTTGCTTGAAAGCGTCGAGCCAGCCACAATAGGTCAGCCCTCACCCCTCAGCTTGTCACTACCAAATGCAGGCAGAGGGGTTGTTGTTCAACTACTGCTTCTTCACGTACGTATAGCTGGAGCAAGTCTTCTTTCAATCGTTTCCTCACTTCGAATCTTCCGGTGTAGCCTCCTTCTGCTACAGTCACAGCCAACCTCCTTTTCACCTGCTCACAGCAAATCAGAAATCAAGCAACAAAATAAAAATAAAACAGTTCCATCTCGTATCGCTCTCTAACCAAACAAACCTAACAAACCCACCATACTGAGAAAGAGGAAGATATAGCTGGCCAAGAAGAAACAAGGGTAGTGCTAAGGCAAACCGTGACACCCTGTCCAAATCCGTCAGCATCCCATCTTACCGTCGAACACCTTAATTTCTTATGTAGATTTTGGTTGCTTGAATGAATCTATCCATGTACCGTAATTCATCCTGGATATGATACGTTCAACGTGTTTGGTTGCTTGGATTGAATAGTTTCGTTTTGTATGTCATGATACGGATTCTCAGAATATTCCTGTCTAATCTTGTATCGTGTGGTGCGACCAAAATAAGCAGACGAATATGTCCAGACGCAAGCGGTGGGCTTCCTTTCACCGCCTGCTATCCCCCCGCTGTTTTTCACCGCCTAACTCTCTCTCCGGTTTCTCCAGTTCCCCTCCTCCCGTTCAGACTCTCTGGACGGCGGCGCTAGGTACCCCTCCTCTTCCGGTGACGGTCCCTCATCCTCTCCTGGCGCTAGTCCGTCCTCTCTTCTAGCGTTGACCCTACTCCTCTCTTGGCGTTGGTCCATCCTCCTCTCCTAGTGGCGGTCTCTCCTCATCTCCTGTGCCAATCCCTCCTCTCTTGGCGTCAGCCCGTCCCTTCCACTATAGGGTCCTCCTCTCTTGACGTCAGCCCGTCCCTTCCACCGCACCCTGTCAACGCAAAGGACCTCCCCCTTCCCTACCCTTTTCTTCATCTTGTCTTTTTTTCATGTTGTAGGAACAAGATTTCTTTGCAATTAGTGTTTGGATTCGTTCTCCCCCTAAAGCAAGGTTTGGATCTAAAATAATGTGAACACCTTGTGCTGTCTTTTATGATGTCCTCCCGATATAAAAATGCATATTATTTTCCTCATGTTGAACATGTTATACATGTTCTTAATATCTATCTATTAATTTTCTCCTTTTGTTTTTCTACGTACATTAAAGAAAAGAAACATAAGAAAATCATTGATAGAAACAAATAAAAAGAAGACATTATTTTTATAGTGTAAGGCTTCCTATACTGTTAGAAGAAACTAACTATACTTTAAACCTATTTATCTAAGCAAACATGAACTTATACCATCATGCATCATTTTATACAAGTAACCAAATAAAACCATGTACTATATTATATAAGCAATCAAATACTCTATTTATACTATCTTAACCAAACAAATCATCTCATACATATTCAATTTTAATTGATTTAAACAACCAAACATTACATGATATTTTCTCCATTTAGCCCAAACACCTGGCTCGTGCCGTCGTGCTCGCGAAAACACCACCACCTGCAGCACGCAAGAGGGGGAGGGGAGAGGGGAGAGAGAGCAAGGAAAAAAAATCCCCATTTCCCTCACTCCGATCCACTCGAGCCCCAGCTGCCAATTCCCCCGGAACAGCTGACCGAATCGATTCGATCCCCGCATGGCAGGGCCCGCTCGTTCGTCGTGATTCCAGGGATCGTCGCGGAGCGCTTGGTGCGCGCAGCGATGGAGCCGCGCATCGGCAACAAGTTCCGCGTCGGCCGCAAGCTGGGGAGCGGCTCCTTCGGGGAGATCTACCTCGGTTCGTGAGCAATTCTGCCTAAAGTCCTCGTTTTGATTCCAAAGTTATCGTCTTTACTTACCAGCCTCTGATAAATTTTATTGTCTGTCTCTCTACCTCTCTGTGTTCGCAGGTACAAACGTTCAGACCAACGAGGAGGTCGCGATTAAGCTCGTGAGTTGCCCAGTATTACTTTGTATTCATGCTTTTGGTTTCGATTGCTTCAGATGTAGGGATCTAGTGTGCAGAGTCCGGGTTATATGCTTGATTGGGGGAATTGTGATGGTTTCTCAGTTGGTAATCATGCCAACTGACTGCTATGCGAATCTAACTGCTCTTAATTTATTTCTCTAATGTGATTGCATTGGTGATATACGGTAGTACAATACGAGAGGTTGTCTGGACTCTATAGTATGTGTTGCTGTGTTTCCCTGTGTTTTATTGCTGGGGAAACCTTTGAGACGGTTTTTTACTGCTTAGACTTTCATTCTGTCAAAAGTTCACTGCCAAAATCTGAATTTTCAAAAGCTGTAATATACATATGTTCAACTGCAGTATACTACCTTCTGTTCATTTATGTTGATTAGCATTAATTTGCTTGATCTAAGCATCGCAAACATGAACTTGATCTGATGTGATGCTTCATGTTTTTTGTGAAAATAAATTTACTGTTTGTGTTTTTCCCAACAGTCCTCTTCCTGCCAGAACAAATATCACCCTTGTAAATTTCCGATGTTTTGTCCAGGAAAACGTGAAGACCAAGCATCCACAATTGCTCTATGAGTCAAAGCTGTACAGAATACTCCAAGGAGGAAGTAATACATCTTTGCTTGTTACTTTATCCATTGCCTTTCTTTAGGGAAAAGACTGACACATCAACTGTCCCTTTTGTTCTGTAGCTGGAATTCCAAATGTTAAGTGGTTTGGTGTAGAGGGTGATTACAATGTTTTGGTAATGGACTTACTGGGACCAAGCCTTGAAGATCTTTTCAGTTTTTGTAACAGGAAGCTGTCTCTAAAAACTGTTTTGATGCTTGCTGATCAAATGGTATGACTGGCACTCAAGATTAAACCCACTTGCTATTTATTTGGCCATTTTGTAATATTTACTTTACCCAAACCAAGCATTTCTCAACTGATCTCAGTTCATTCTGTTTTCTTGTATCATCTTCTCTTTTTTAGATCAACCGAGTCGAATTTTTTCACTCCAAGTCTTTCTTGCATAGAGATATTAAGCCAGACAATTTTCTCATGGGCCTTGGTAAAAGGGCAAATCAGGTAATAGTTATGTTCACTTGGTCTGCTTGTGCTCATGGATCAGTTATAGGTGTAATTATCCATTGTTTTCATTCTATCTATAGGTCTATGTTATAGATTTTGGACTTGCAAAGAAATACAGGGATACATCGACACACCAGCACATCCCATATAGGTAAAGGTGTCTTTGTCGATCTACTTGAAGTTGAAACAGTAGTTGCCATAACATTTCGTATCCTTTTGCCATATTTAAGATAATTGCATACACTCTGTACTATATGTCAGAGTTACTGCAAGGGCTATATGATATATATTCAGAAGTGAACTTTGTAACAGTAGACAATAGAATTAGTTGACAATCGAAGTGTATATCACTTCCTAATGAAGCACACCATTTTTCTTTGTAATCGCAGGGAGAACAAGAACTTGACGGGAACAGCACGTTATGCAAGTGTAAACACTCATCTTGGAATCGGTAAGTCTACTTGATGGTTGTATATGGTCTCCTTTAACCAGTAACAGTGCCAAGATTCAAGGCATTAGGGTTATTTGTTCCTAGTAAACATATCTTATATTTTGATATGTCTGCCTGTTTAATACAATATTATGATATTGTGCTTCTCCATAGAGCAAAGCCGGAGGGATGACATGGAGTCTCTTGGATATGTACTGATGTACTTCTTAAGAGGAAGGTTGTTCAATGTAATCTCTAGCAATTTCTTATTGCATATCTATGGCTCAATCATTCACACTGTGTTAACTTATGGTTTTGTTGCTGCCAGCCTTCCATGGCAGGGTCTAAAAGCTGGGAACAAGAAACAAAAGTATGAGAAAATCAGCGAAAGGAAAATTGCTACTTCAACTGAGGTCATATATTATTCTCTGTAAATTGCATTCACCAATCACCACCCTTGCGATGCTTTCTTTTGATTGTGTTTTCTCAATTGTAGGCTCTCTGTCGTGGATATCCTACTGAATTTGCATCTTACTTCCATTATTGCCGCTCGCTACGTTTTGAAGATGCCCCAGACTACCAATATTTGAAGAGATTGTTCAGAGACCTTTTTATTCGAGAGGGTTAGTTTGTTGTTTTCATTTTCTAAATATGCCCAATATTTAATTTAGTGACTAAACAATATTTATGCATTTTATATACTGCAAAATGCTACCTTTAGACAACCCCTGGTGTGATTTTTTTACGCGCAGGATTTCAGTTTGATTATGTTTTTGACTGGACAATCCTCAAGTATCAACCGTCACAGATGAACAGTGCTCCACCGCGTGCCATTGTCAGTTGGAAGCAACAATCCCTCCTCTCTTCCTCATTCGTGTGCAGATGGGGAGTTTGTTTTCTAACTTTTTTTGCTGGGATATCTTATTTTAGGCCCTGGCAACAGGACAAAGCTCAGGGATGGCTCCTATGGCAAATAATAACAGGCCGTCAGGTATATATATCCCATAATGTGTTGTACAGTAGCTGCTTAGTTATTTTCACATAAGACAAACTGCGGGCGTTTTTCTGTATTTATCATTGCGTTCGTGGAAATGTCCAGTGAATAAGGCTGTGGACATATTGAAGCAGTTTGATCATTACCAAATCTGTTAGTAAAACAGAAGCAGGAATGAAGCTGGACTTTGTTCTTCGGTTAAGAAAAAAACTGCATTTCTTGAAACCTTAACCACTAGATTATAACCAAACAAATATTGATGGGCGTCGGTTCTAGTACAATACTGTTGTATCAACATTTCGGACTGCTTGATTCCATGCAGCTCAGTCTTGCCAATTGACAAACTTGTTAGTTCTTAGGTGGTTAACTGTCTACTGATTTGATGTAGCCACTGAAGAGGCAAGGAGAAGCGGCTGGTCAGACATGGATGCAATGCGGCGTCAGGTTCCACCTCCAGCTATAAATGCAGGCAGCCTAGCCAAGCAGAAGTCCCCCATTAGTCATGACCAGTCAACTTCTAAAGATGCTGTGGTGAGTTGTTAGATTTCTCATGATGCCTGATGTTGTTAGTGCCATTAAAAAAGCAAGCTCCTGAGTCCTGAAGCTTTTCTTTATATACAATTGCTATGTAATATCTGACGCTTAAATGGCGTGTAGTTCTCCAGTTCGACTTTTTTGGGACGGTCAAGCGGATCCTCAAGGCGACCTGCTGTCTCTAGTAGCCGAGAAGCAAACACTGAAGCTGACCAGTTGCGTAGCCGTACAACAGATGCAAGTCCAGGGGCGTTCCAAAGATCAGCAGCACCACGTTGGAGTCCACAGATGGTTGACCCCTCTGACGCCAGGCGCACATCTTCTGGCAGACATCCATCTAACGCTAAGAACTATGAGTCCACCATCCGGGGCATCCAGGGCCTAAATTTCGATGGCGATGATAGGATTCAGTACTAGTATGTCTCAGACCTGGGCGGTGTGCATATATCATCAGAGCCCCACTCCATGAATCACTGCCTTCTGAAATGGAGTAGCAAAGACCGGCGAATAAGAGGTTTGTGAAAGCGGCTATGGCTGTCAGCAACTGGTTTGATTGGACTCATGGCAGTGCTTAGCCTCCTTGTACAGGTTCCCATCTGTTTTCACTGTGCGGCATTAGCCCTTGAATGCTGTTGTATTTGGAGAGATTTGTGCAGGTTCTCATGTCACGTGCCACTTCGGTGATTGGAACTGAATTATGATCGCTGTGGAAGTTGGGGATGCCTTCTTAAGTTTGAATGTTAGGGAGAGGTACCCGGCCCCTTGTATCTTAAGGTCAACTGCTAAGAGAAGTTTCGCGGTTTTGTGATAGCCGTGGTGGGTTTGTTGTTGATGATGCTGTGAGCGTATGTAGAGCATAGCGCCGTGATTTTTAAACTAATTCAGTTGGTAATAATCTCGACGAATGATTGCCAATGTGCACATTTTAGACATTTTAAGTTTTGTTAGGTTTAGACCGTACACGTTGGTGTTGACGAACTGACCATGTGAGATCAGTAACATTAAAGTAAGAAAAATAGTATGCAATATTGCAAGTGTATGGTCTTGCTTGAGGCAGTTGCAATATTTTTCATATCACTAAATAGTATGCTATATAAGATAAAAATGATATGATAATATATTATGTAAGAAAGATTAGGAAACTAGGTCTTATATAAAATCTATTTTTACATAACATTTAAAGCATGATGAGTGAGAGGTGCTATTATATTATTATATTGAATTAGTAGTATGTATTAAGATAGTTATGTCTAAAATTTGTTTTTAACCGAAACGAGATATATATGCTATGTTTGGCATTGCTCCGCTCCAGAAACTTATAGCCAAATAGGTTCTGCTTCATGTTTATAGGTCTGAAAAAAATCGAGGTCAGAGGTGCTGCTCTAGGTTTGTTATGGAGCACTTGAAGAGATGCTCTGTGAAATGAAATTTCAAGAGTAGTTTATGAGAATATGAGCTATGTTTATGATTTAGACCAAAAGCCCACATACAAGGCTGTAGGGGATATGACCACAGGGTACTCTCTGAGTATATTTATGTTGATTAGATAGGAGATGGGGTTGGGAAGACAGAGTATTAAATACGACATGTAAGGGGTCGGACCAACACACATCTTGAATGTAGTCAGTCAAAGGGAGGACGTCCGACCGCCAAGATTCGGGAGGACGCCCGACCGACAGGACTCGGGAGGACGCCCGACCGACAGGACTCGGGAGGACGCCCGACCTCCAGGACTCGGAGGATCCGTTCAATAGTCGGTCCACCTCATCAATGACAATAAACTCCAGGACATAACAGTTAAATCAATGTAGCGTTTAACGCTGTATTTATTAGCCCACGATCCCATGTGATTTAAACCAAAATAAAGGGGATTAATGGGGCCGTTAAGGCCTAAGCAGTAACCCCCCGATCCCTGCAGTATATAAAGAAACCGGGGGTACCTCTTATAGGGAGAGAGACATGCGTATTCGCACAAGATCCTTTCAGGTTCTTTTGCTCATATTCCAACATACATGACTAGGGTTATTATCCTCAAGGAGGCCCGAATCTGTCTAAAAATATTTGTCTCTTATTATTGTGAGGCAACCATTGAATCACGATCACAATCTTCTTCACACACCTATACAAATCTTATTCGTGGGTAACCTCATAGGATACTGTTGTTCTTACACAAC
>KE372845.1:297843-311517 GCA_000418225.1 Zizania latifolia | reverse complement strand
CGACTTCGTCATCTTCGCCAATTCAGGTGGACGCACAGTCCGACGACGCCAATTCACCGAGGTCGTCTCTACACGGACTGAGAGGCAGGGCGCGACAGTCACCCTGATGCTTCCTCCTACGAAGGCTGTCATGATGATGACGACCGTCGTCTCTGACGACGAGCACACCACCAACTCCGCCGAGTTCAGCAATCATTGGCGGGAGTTGGAGGCACAATGCCTCCCGCTCACTTCACTGAGGGAGAGCTCAAGCTGCCGGACCCTCATGGCACGACACGCAAGAAGTCTATACGGTGGACTTTGAAGGTCACGTCGTATATCGTACTCCCACGGCAAACCTAGTCACCATCGAGAGGGCACTCTCCGCCCTCCCGGATACACCCGAGCTCTAGAGGGCTCGGGCGATGACGCAAGCTGCTGCCGCCCAACTCGTCGAGGCGGCTCCATCTGCGCGGTCGTGATCTTTTGACCGTAACGCTACTCCTCGACTGTCCAGTCGGTCGCGATGCTCTCAACCGAGCGATCACCAAGGGAGCTCTTTCTCGGGTGATGCCCGTGAAATCATCGACCAGGCGCGTGACGTGCGCAACATCATCTCTTGCCGCCGTGGATGCCGCGAGCGCAGTGAGCTCTGTCGTCAGGAGCGCTTTGATCGGAGCCACGGGACGCCAGGAGTAAGCCGGCGCGAGGATATCGACTCTCGCCACAACGGCTTCCCAGCCTTCACCGAGCAACTTCGCCGGGTGGTATGGCCAAGAGGCTTTCGCCCATCGGGTATCGAGCCCTATGACGGCAAGATTGATCCTTCCCAATGACCGTGGCTGTATTACACGGCCATCCGAGCAGCAGGAGGGGACCACGACGTCATGGCAAACTACCACACTGTCATGCTTTCACCAGCCGCCATCAGCTGGTTGGCAGGGCTCTAGGAGAACTCCATCAACTGCTAGGATTAGCTGTGCGATGTCTTCATCACCAACTATCAAGGCACCTAGCAAAGACCGGCCTCACGGCACGACCTGCGCTAGATACGCCAGAAGAGTGATGAGTCCCTCCAGGATTACATTCGCTGCTTTTTTGAGCGAAGGAACACCATCGCCAGCATCTCTGACGCTGACGTTATGTCTATATTTCAGGATGGACTGAGAAAGCCGTCGGAGTTATTTTGTCACCTGATGATGAATGAGCTAGCGACGCCACACAAGATGATCACCACCGCCGAGCAATTCACCAATGCCGAGGACGCCGAGAGGGAGCAGATGCACCCGACCACTCGGAAGTCCCGCAAAGACAAAAAGCCCTCGGAGGACCATCATCGATCGCCGCGGCGTGACGACCGTGACAAACCAGAGTCCTCCCGATCAAAAGATCGAAAGAGGAAATCTGAGCACGTCATGGTTGCCAAGGAGAAACCCCGATCCCGGGGACGGGGGAACTCGGTGATGCAGGAGATGCTGGATAAGCCCTGTATTTTCTATCCTAATAGCAACCACACCACTCGCCGATGCTACCAGCTACAGAACCAAATGGTTAAAGAGGCGGAAGAAAATCTCTGGCAAGACAAGCGTCGCCGGGATAATAAAAAGAAAAAGACTCACCGGGAGGGCAAGGATGCTGACCCCCCCGGCCGAAAATGACTTCTAGGAGCCCGCTCGGACAGTCTCCATGATCTTTGGTGGAGCGGTTGCGGTAGAGTCCAAGCGTCAGCAAAAGCTGCTTGTCCGTCATGTTAACACCATTAGCGACAGGGCAATCGAATGCCTGCGGTGGTCAGAAATCCTGATTACCTTTAGCCAAGACGATCAGTGGACAGACGTCCCTATGCCTGGTCGATTCCCACTGGTGGTCGACCCAGTGATTCTGAAGATGCGCCTCAAGAGGGTGCTAATTGATGGTGACAGCGACCTTAATGTCCTGTTCAAGGGGACTCTCTCCGCACTCATCATCGACGGGTCGGCGCTTCAGAAGACGGACAGACCTTTTTGCGTGATTGTCCCGGGGAAGGCCTCCATCCCACTCGACATCCTCACTCTACCGGTGACGTTTGGCACTCGGGACAATTTCAGGACCGAGCACGTCAAATTTTACGTCGCTGACTTTGAGACTGCCTATCACGCCGTGCTTAGTAGGCCCTCCCTCGCCAAGTTCATGGCGGTGCCTCACTATACATACCTGGTCCTCAAAGTTTTAGGACCGGCGGTGACCTTTTCTATTAAGAGAGACGTCACTACCTCCCACGCCTATGAGCAAGAAAGCCTCGCCTTGGGAGAAGCGGTGGATATTTTCGTCCGAATGGAAGAGACCGTCCAGGCGGCCAAGACCACACTGACCATCGACCTTGACATTTCGACTGCCACGCCATCGACATCGGGCATGTCGCCATCGCTAGCTGAGTACAAGAGTATTCAGCTCTCAGACGCTGATCCCTCCAAGACAGCCCTTATCGGGACAACGCTAGATTCTAAATAAGAAAGCGCGCTTATCAGTTTCCTTCGCGCCAAGATTGACATATTCACCTGGCACCTCTCCGACATGCTGGGCGTACCAAGGGAGCTGATCGAGCACGAACTCCATATTTTCTCGACCGCTAAGCCGATCAAGCAAAAGATGCGTCGATTCGCCCAGGAGCGTAAATAGGCCATCAAGGAGGAGGTCACCCGGCTGCTAGCAACCGAGTTTATTAAAGAGATGTATCATCCCGACTGGGTAGCAAACTTAGTCTTTGTAAAAAAGAAAAATGGAAAATGGAGAATGTGCATTGACTACACCGATCTCAATAAGCGATGTCCAAAAGATCCTTTTCCGCTACCGCGCATTGATCAAGTGGTTGACTTCACAGCCGGTTGTTCCCTTCTTCGCTTCCTAGATTGCTACTCGGGCTATCATCAAATCAACCTGAAGAAAGAAGACCAAGAGAAGACATCGTTCATCACTCTATTCGGCGCATATTATTATACATCAATGCCCTTCGGGCTCAAGAATGCTGGGGCTACATATCAACGCGCCATACAATGTTGTCTCGCCGACCAGATTGGACGCAACGTGAAAACCTACGTGGACGATGTTGTCATCAAGTCAAGGGATCCGGAAGACTTAATTATCGACCTCCAAGAGACTGTAGACAATCTCTGCAAATTCCGATGGACGCTCAACCCAGACAAATGCTGGAAATGTGCCCAAGAGAATTGTAGGGGAACTGGAAGTTCTGGCCTAGGGCCAGAAATTTTGGGTTCTGAGCATCCGGAAGTTCCGGGTCAGCTCCAGTTTTGGTTTCTGGAGGATCCGGAAGTTCCGGTTGGACCGGAAGTTCTGGACCTACCTGGACGAATCGGAAGTTCCGGGTGAGACCTGAAAGTTCTGGGTCAAAATAAATTCGATATAGAATGTTGTTTTCGGAAGTTCTGGTTGGACCGGAAGTTCTAGGTCCAGAAGTTTCGGTTGGACCGAAAGTTCCAGACAGAAACAAATTCGATACAGAATGTTATTTTCGAAAGTTCCGGCTATAACCGAAAGTTCTGGGCCAGGTGAACAGATTAGATCTGTTGGGCTTTAATACAGATTAAAGGCCCGTGATGGGGCACTATATAAAGAGACGAGGGGTGAGCACGAAAGGCTGCTGCTGCTGTAACTCCTGGTTTTGAACCCTAGCCGCTACCTCTCTTCTCTTCTCCTCTCAATTGCAACTGTTGTGATCGATCTCCTGGATCTCGTGAGTGGTGCTAGCACGCCGACGCGAGGTGATCCTGTCGCCGGACGTGTGGATACCGTAGATGCACTACTCCAATAGTGGTGCTCGTCTTCTTCCCGTCGAGTTCGCCAGATCATAGGATCACGTCGTCTTGATCACCAGATCGCCGATGAACGAACGGAGCCGGGAGGAGTAGCTCGAGGATGCGCTTCATCAACTCTACTTTCGCTGCCCGAGCACATCTCGTGGTTCGAGGTAACGATCCATGATCCTATTACATGCATCGTTCCTGGGCTAACGGGGTAAAATTTTAAAATTAAGCGCTAGCGTAGCCTCCCCATAACCTAACAGTGGTATCAGAGCCTACGTGCGTACTGTTCGATCTGGATCGATCACATATGTGTGATATGTGGTGGAAATAGATTGGATCTATTGTTTTTCGTCGGATTTTCGAAAGTTCCAGGTGTGACCCGAAAGTTCCGGGTCAAAATAAACTTCGATACAGAATGCTATTTTCGGAAATTCCGGTTGGACCGGAAGTTCCGGACAAAAATAAATTCCGTAGAGAATGTTATTTTTGGAAGTTTCGGGTATGACTTGGAACTTCCGGGCCAATTTAAATCCGAGTCAGAAGGTTGATTTTGGAAGTTCTGACCCTGAGTCAGAAGTTTCGGGCCCTTCAACCGGAAGATCTAGTTCTTTGAGCCGGAAGTTTCGGGTCTGTTTTTAGTCACACATAGTCTCCGCCTAACTTATTTTTGCAGAGAATGTTATGACTGGTATGGCCTTGTAAATGTATGAGATACATGAATATAATAACATCGCCTCCACGTCCTGGTTGATTACAACCCAAGGCTGTTGAAATGTTGTACGACCTACGCGTCGATATGTGATGCTTTTGCTCATGTAATTAGTACAGTGGTATTAGGTGTAATAGACTGATACAAGTTCATGGAGGCCCGAAGTGTGATGACCCGACGGACAGGAACCATGGAGATGGAGATCACCATACGAGAGAGCCATACTATGTCACAGTTAATATGATTGTCTGTGATATTTACTTATGTTCCTATCATACTATTCTTTCATGTTTCGTGTGCGGTAGGCATTGTTATCGTGTTAGAATAGTTTCCCTCAGAAAATTAAGTATTGATGCTCTTTCTAATAGCTGCACCTACCAAGGTTCTCGGTCATCGATGGTGGGTCTGCCAAAGCAGGGTGCCGTCTTTTATCTTGACCAATTAGGGTGGATGTCGGACAACCACATGCATAGTATTGGTTTGCTTAACAAAGCTATCAAAATGGTTTTGGGCTTTAGGGTATGGAGTTAGGAGTCGGGCATTGGATGCTACCCCAACGAACAAGAGTTACATAGAGATGTGATTAGTAAAGTGTTGCTTACCTATATCACTAATCTTCTAGCAGTGATGCCAAAGCTCACTAGGAGTTAGATGAATATGGATCTTGTCCCACAATGTGTCATTAGAGGGAAAGCGATTATTTTACATATTGTGACACGCCTTTTATTTGATAGAAGATTAACATAGTATAGTGCTGAACCTTTCATTGTTGTTATAGATCATGGCACCTACTGCAAAGAACACTTCTGTTTTTAATCTACGATCCATCCTTGAGAGGGAGAAATTGTCTAGAATAAATTTTATTGACTGGTATAGAAACTTAAGAATTGTTCTTAAATAAGAGAAAATGGAATATGTTCTAGAGGTCCCCTATCCTGATGAACCAGCTAATAATGTATCTGCAACGGATCGGTGGGCTTATGAGAAGCACGCCAACGATTTACTCGATGCTAGCTGTCTCATACTTGCAAGTATGTCCTCTGAGTTTTGGAAGCAAGATGAGAACATAGATGCCCACAATATGATTGTGAGACTCTGAGATATGTTTGAGAACCATGCTCGGGCCAAGAGATACTGTACCTCAAAGTCCTTGTTTGTGTACAGAGATGGTCATTGGCAAAGGAACTACAAGTTGTACTTGGAGGAACAAAAGAAAAAGAAAGGAAGTGTGATTTTCGCTTCAGGTATAATTGTTATTGAAATTAATCTTGCTACTCGTCCAAGTGATTCATGGGTATTTGATACCGGATCAATGATTCATACTTGCAAATCGTTGTAGGGACTGAACAGGATAAGAAAGTGTGCAAGAGGCGAATTGGATGTTCGTGTCGGCAATGGTGCAAAAGTTGTTGCGTTGCCCGTCGGCGTTTATTCTTTGTCGCTACCCTCAGGATTAGTTTTGGAACTGAATAATTGTTATTTCATTCCCGCCTTAAACAGAAACATTATCTCTTCGTAATGTTTAGAGGAAGACAGTTTTGATTTCATAATAAAAAACAAGTGTTGTTTGATATTTTTGAATGGTATGCTCTATGGTATTTGTCCATTGTTGAATGGCTTATACATTCTGAATCTTGAGGATACACATGTTTATAATATTAATGTGAAGAAAACTCGACTGAATGATTTGAATCCTACCTATATATGGCATTGTCGTTTGGGTCATATAAATGAGAAGCGCATGCAGAAGCTCCATAGAGATAGGCTTTTGGAGTCATTTGATTTTGAATCATTTGACACATGTGAGTCTTGTTTGCTTGGCAAAATGACTAAGTCGCCTTTCACTGGTCAAAGTGAGAGGGCAAATGAATTGTTGGCCATTGTACATACTGATGTATGTGGACCAATAAGTTCTACAGCTAGAGATGGTTTTCAGTACTTCATAACTTTTACCGACGACTTTAGTAGATATGGTTACATCTACTTAATGAAACATAAGTCAGAATCCTTTGAAAAGTTCAAGGAGTTCTAGAATAAGGTACAAAATCATACAGGCAAAAAATTAAATTTCTATGATCGGATCGTGGAGGTGAATATTTGAGCCATGAGTTTAATGATCATATGAAGCAGTGTGGAATTGTTCCACAGCTGACTCCACCTAGTACACCTTAGTAAAATGGGGTGTCCGAGCGGAGGAGCCGAATCTTGTTAGACATTGTCCGATCGATGATGAGTCAAACTGATCTTCCATTGTCTTTCTGGGGATTCACTTTAGAAACTGTTGTTTTCACACTAAACAGAGTTCCATCCAAATCTGTAGAGAGGACACCATATGAGATATGGACTGGGAAGTGTCCCGGGCTATCTTTTCTAAAGATATAGGGTTGTGAGGCCTATGTAAAACGTTTGATGTCTGATAAGCTCACTTCAAAATTTGATAAATGCTTCTTTGTGGGGTATCATAGGGAAACCAAAGGATATTACTTTTATAACCGGGAAGAGTGCAAAGTGTTTGTCGCCCGGAATGGTATTTTTCTTGAGAAAGAGTTTCTCTCAAAAGGGGTTAGTGGGAGCATGGTGTCACTCGAAGAGGTTCGAGAACCACTAGAAAGTGTTTCAGCTCCTATTGAACCGCAACTCGACATGCAAGATGTTACAGAGCCTGTTGTCGAGACACCAGCCCCACTTCGGTCGGAGAGGTTGAGTCGTGTGCCCGAGCGGTTTGCGTTTTTAACCACTGGACAACGCGATATATTATTGTTGTGCAATGATGAACCTAAGACCTATTCGGAAGCGGTGATGGGACTAGACTCTTAGAAATAGCTTTGAGCCATAAGATCCGAGTTAGAATCCATGCGAGAGAATCAAGTTTAGAACTTGGTTGATCCACCTGATGGTGTAAAAACTATTAAGTGTAAATGGATTTTTAAGAAAAAGATAGACGTTGATGGAAATGTTCACATCTATAAAGCACGATTAGTGGTGAAAGGTTTCAGGCAGATTTAAGGTGTTGATTATGATGAAACATTTCTGTCCGTCGCTATGCTAAAGTCTATCCGAATCATCCTAGCAATTGCTGCATTTTATGATTATGAGATATGGCAAATGGATGTCAAGATGACTTTCCTTAATGAAAACCTAAGTGAGGATGTGTACATGACATAGCCTGAAGGTCTTGATGATCTAGAGATTGCTGGGAAAGTTTACAAGTTGCAAAGGTCCATTTATAGGCTGAAGCAGGCTTCTCGAAATTAGAATCTTCGTTTTGATGAGGTAGTCAAAGGGTTTGGCTTCATCAAGAACGAAGAAGAGCCTTGTGTTTACAAGAAGGCTAGTAGGAGCTCACTTGTGTTTCTAGTCTTATATGTAGATGACAAATTATTCAACGCCTCACGGGCTGCATGACGGCACTCGGACGTTTCATCTCCCGACTCGATGAGCGGGGAATGCCATTCTTCAAATTATTGAAAAAAGAGAGCAATTTCAATTGGACTCTGAAAGCCGACCAGGCGTTCGCCGACCTCAAAAAATTTCTCACCACGCAGCCTGTTCTGGTTGCGCCGACCCCTGGAGAAACTTTGCTCCTCTACATCTCCACCACGACACGTGTGGTCAGTACCGTCATGATTGCCGAGCGCCCAGAGAAGGGCCATGCCTACCCGGTTCAACGACCGGTGTATTTTATATCTGAGGTACTCGAACCATCAAAAGTCCGGTACCCTCATATTTAGAAGCTCCTTTATGCCGTGTTCATCTCCGCTCGGAAGCTTCAGCATTATTTTTAGGCGCACTCGGTGGACGTTATTACAGAATTTCCACTCGGTGACATTCTCCGTAATCGGAACGTTACTGGTCGGATTGTGAAATGGGCCATCGAGTTGGGTGAATATACCCTCGACTTTAAGCCTCGGACGGCCATTAAATCTCAAGCTCTCTCCGACTTTATCGCCAAGTGGACAGAGGTTCAAATCCCACCGACCACCGAGACCCCGGAGTATTGGGTCATGTATTTTGATGACTCCCTCAGCATCGATGAGCAGGTGCTAGCATACTTCTGATTTCCTCCCAAGGTGAACGCCTGAAATACGTTCTTCAACTTTTGTTTACAGCGTCTAACAATGCAGCCGAGTATGAAGAACTCATCAACGGCTTGCGAATTGCTATCTCCCTTGGAGTTAAACGCTTGATGGTATATGGAGATTCTAAATTGGTCATTAGCCAAGTCAACAAAGACTGGTTCCTACACCAGCGATAAAATAGATGCATACTGCACGTAGGTTCACAAGTTAGAAGGTAAATTCTATAGCTTTGAGTTCCATCACGTCCCCCGGGATGAGAACTCGGCCACCAACCTCCTCGCCAAATTGGGATCTTCCCGAGCGCTAGTGCCAAGCGGTGTTTTTCTCCAGGAACTCTACAAACCGTCGGTTCACGCTAAAGAAGCACAACCCTCGGACACCAAGAAAACACTTTCTATCTTGGTTATCACCGATGATGCTGAAGACTGGCGTCAACCCTTCATCGACTTCATCCTCACCGCCAAAGCTCCTGAAGACAAGGACCTGGCTATCTACCTCGCCCGAAGGAGCAAGCAATATGTTGTTATAGGGACACAATTATACAAGAGGGCCGCCTCAACCCGAGTACTCATGAAGTGTGTCACTCGATCCCAAGGGTCGGATATCCGAAAAGAAGTGTACTCTGGCCTGTGCGGAAATCATGCTGGCGCTCGCACACTGGTTGACAAGGCTTTCCGGTCAGGCTTTTACTGGCCGACTGCCAACGAAGACGCCAAACTGTTGGTTAGGAGCTGCCAAGGATGTCAATTTTTTATCAAACAACACCATCTCCCTGCTCAAACTCTCCAGACCATTCCCCTTTCGTGGCCGTTTGCATGCTGGGGGCTTGATATAGTCGGCCCATTCCAGAAGGCCCCATAGGGATATGATCGTCTATTCATCGCAATTGATAAGTTCACAAAGTGAATCGAAGTTATGCCACTTCGAAACAGCACAGCCAAGAAAGCTACGGAGTTCATCCAAGGTATATGTTATCGGTATAGTGTTCCTAACCAGATTTTTACCGATCTCAGCACTTAGTTTACCGGCAATGATTTTTGGGAATTCTGTGAAGACCGGTGTATTCAAGTCAAATATGCATCTGTGGCACATCCAAGGGCAAATGGTCAATGTGAACGAGCTAACGGCATGATACTGCAAGGATTAAAAGCCAGAGTTTTTGACCCTCTCAACAAATATGGTGGTCGGTGGATGAAGGAATTGCCAGTAGTTCTTTGAGGACTTCACACTCAGCCTAGTCGAGCCACCGGTCGGACTCCGTTTTTTCTAGTGTATGGGTCAGAGGCCATTTTACCAGTAGATATGCTTCATGAGTCACCAAGGATTCAGCATTATGATGATGGTGCTGCCGAACAAACAAGAGAAGAGGACATCGACAGTCTCAAAGAAGCTCGCTTGGCTGCAGCCATTCAGTCAGATCGGTACCAGCAAGTTCTACGCCGATATCACGACCACAACGTACATGGTCGGTCGTTCCAAGTCGGCGATCTGGTCCTGCGCCAAGTACAGTCTATAGTCGGTGCTCACAAGCTGTCTGCTTCAAGGGAGGGTCCATTCATTATAGCAGAAGTAACCCGACCAGGCTCTTATCGACTGATGCGCGAAGACGACCAACATATCCCTAACTCCTAGAATATTGAGCATCTTCGCCGCTTTTACCCATGATGTTACAAGCTACGTATTCTTATCCTAGGTTAATAAAGATGTTCTTTCAATCTTTTCTTTACTATCATTTTTTCCCGCTCGACCCCGAGTGCTTGCCTTCTCATCACTCTAACTCAAAGTCTATGACCCACTCTAGCTTTGGTGAGTCATTATTGAGATTTATTGCCCACTCGGGGGCTCGCCGTTTGCCATGCTGTTTGCTCGACCTTATTATTTTATTATTTCTAACTACTTATGAAGCTAAACGTTCAATACGCGTGCACGCGGCTCAGTTTCCCTAGGCTACGAACTACAGCTATACCAAATCTGGGACAAGAATGGCCGCCGTATCCTCCACCTCTGCATAGATCCGCTCCACGTCGGACTCCTCTATGTTCGTTGGCCACCCCGCCTAGATGTGATCCATTCGAGCAGTCGGGTATAGCGCTCGGACTATCCCGAGCATGTGTGTGGCCGCCGACCGCATGAAGTCTCGGGCTTGGTCCCGAAGACGTGCCGCCGACCCATGGAGCCGCTCCAAAAAATGCTCCAGTGTCCACTCGGCGTTGGCAGGTTCACCGTCAATCATTTTGATGAGCACCTCGGCCCCCACCTGACAGTGGTCAAGATGCGCTTGAGTGTTGTTCAACCGCAACTCCTGGTCGACGAACTGAACGTTCACCCGCCGATGCAGTTCTATAAAGTATCAACACAAGCGTTAGCTGATATTTCAATTGAAACCTATTGGAGATAATATTAGATGAGCGTACTTTTATACTCACCGACGGCTTCATTGGTCTTTTTCTGTGCGACTGTGGCGGTGGCCTAGGCTGCGGCGATTTTCTTCTCCAGCGCTACAGCCTTGGCCTCAGCTTTCGCCGCGCTCTCCTTGGCCTCATCACGCTCGGCCACGGTCAACTCCACCGAAGTGACCGAGCGCTCTACCATGGCAGTCGCCGTCTCCAATTGCGCCTCCAAGGTCGCCCAGTCTAATCATCATAATGTTTAGACAGATACAACAAACATCGCCAATAATATCTAAAGAGGCTAAATACTTACTGGAGGACCGGATGTCCAACTAGGCGTGAATGATTTTGTTTTCCCTCTCCGCCATCCTCCAGGCGGCCTCCCTCCTCGCCAGCTGCACCGTTAGTCACCGAACTTGGGCATTGAGATCTCCCAAGTCTAGGTTGTGGCCGGGGTACCCGACCAGACGGTTAAGCACACGCTGCAATAAGTACAAGGTCAGCTACAAGTGACGGATTACAAACAAAAACTCATGTAAGCATGACTTACGCTAGTCGCGTGGCCGAGACGGCTTAGTGAGTCATAGCACTCTGCCACCTCCCGCTGCACTTCATCAGCAATGGGAGCCGGTCCGCTTCCCGACCCTGTAGCCTCCGCTGCTGGCGGCACCACATTTTCTGCCTCCCCCATGGCGGGGTCGGCACTCGGCTGCTCCTCCACTCGAGGGTTAGCAGTCGGCTGCTCCCCCATCGCCATGTCGCCGGTCATACCAGCCGTGGTCGACACAGCTCCGGCACTGGTCAGGGCAAAACTGCTCGGCACGGTCGTGGTCGACGCCCCTTGTGCCGTGGCCTCCACCGGGTAGGCCTCGGGGGCCTGAGCAGCTGTCGTTAGCCTGACAGCGGCAGTGAAGACCACTACGTCAGTATCCACCACCCCTGTCGCCGCAGCTGCCTCACCGACCAGTGCAGCCAGCGCCGCGTCATTCCCTCCACCGACCACCCTAGAGCCACTGTCCGCCGGCTGGCTTGTAACGTCACCGTCATCGGGCAAAGGTGCCGGTGCACTGACAAACAAGCAAAAGTTAAACCCATAGCATACATGATGTTTATCAAATTTATTAAAAATAAACTTACCAGGTGGACTTCCATAATACGCTCCTCTTCACCCGGGGATATTTCCCCGATGGGCCTCCCGATGGTGGAGGAGATGGCAGAGGAGGTGGCGAGGGCGATGACGATGACGACGCCTCTACTGCTGCTCCACAGGTAGACCCGGCCTCAGACGTCTCCGAGTCAGCATCGGTCTCTCCAGGAAACGACGACAGCACCTTGGGTTTCCCCTACGATGCCACCGCCGTGCGCGGCTTCTTTGTCGTAGGAGGATAAACATCTTTGTCCTTCCTCTTCTTTGTTCCAATTGGCCTGATTGGCCGATCGATGTCCTTCTGCCCTACCGCACGGGGCTGCTCGGGCAAAGGAGCCAGAGAGCAGTATGCTTCTCGCCCCTGCAATAAGGACTCAGTGAGCACCCGACAGGTGATATTATTAAGCATCAGTGCAAAAACAAAAAGACAATAACAAGGCCTCACCGCTGGTCGAGGGTTGAGCAATTTGTACGAGCGTGGGCCGTCTTCATTGTCGATTACTGTCTTGGGAGCGAGGAGGTCCCGCACCCGCTAGCGGCCTTCTTCCGCAGTCAGGGGCTCCACAGACTCCCGAGAGGGGTCTGACCGCCCCGCATACTCATACCCTAGTCAGCTTCTGCTTCCGAAGCTCGCCGATCTCTCGGACAAGCTCGTTCACCTGGCTCTAGTCCTCTGACCCACAGTAGTTCGACCAAGTCAGGGCCGGGGTCGGCACACGGTCGGTCTCCGGAGAAAGGGCCGATTCACGGTTCCCGACGTAGAACCATTGAGAGTGCCAGCCCTTGTTGGACGTCGGGAGAGGGACGGTGATATATTCGGCCGCCTTGCCATCGCGGAGCTGGATTCCAGCCCCACCGACGACCCTCTTCTTAAGAGCTCACAGAGAGAAGAAATGACGAAAGAGATTGAAGTGGGGGTCGATGCTAAGATGAGCCTCGTAGAGATGGATGAAGATAGAAATATGGAGAAGGGAGTTGAGGGTCAAGTTACAAAGAGAAATGTCGTAGTGGTGAAAGAGGCCCCGAAGGAAAGGATGGGCTGGCAAGCCGAGCCTGCGGTGAAGAAAAGACTCGAACACCACAAACTCGTTGGTGTTTGGAGTCAAAAAACTTTCTCCCGCCGCCGGACGCCACAAGGACAACGCCCTTGCCGGGAGAACTCCGGCCTTCTCTAGAACTAAAGCCGCCGCTCTGAAGCACTGGACTTCACAAACTCCTTCGAACGGTCGACACCGGCGCTGGAGTCGGTGGTCGCCATCGGGACAGTGCACGGCGGAGCAAGAGATTTCAGATTGAACAAGCGGCGAGCTTTGCGGAAGCACACCACGCAATGACAATGGTGGCTGGGACGATGAGGTGCCAGCAGAAAAGATTTGGGCGCAAGGAGGAAGGTGAACAACGAAGAGCGATAGCGTGCGGCGAACGGAACGTAGAAAGGGCAATTTATAGCTGACCACGCGATGGTTCAGGTCCCCACTTCGCCGCAATCGCCTCGAGACAAGTTTGGAAAGCAAAAACCGCATAATTACCCTACCGGTCAACATGTCTCAATGACTCGATCTGGCCGCCC
>KE372845.1:267663-285625 GCA_000418225.1 Zizania latifolia | reverse complement strand
AGAGTCCTAGAGGAATACGACATGAACACAACTCAAATACAATTCTAATTCTAACACCTCCCCACAGTCACAACGAGAGAAGGACGAACGTTGAGACTGAATTGAAATTCTGTGAACACAGAAGTGGGAAGTCCTTTCGTGAAAACATCCGCGTATTGCGTAGTGGTAGGGACATGCAACACACGAATATCACCAAGAGCCACTTGTTCACGCACAAAGTGTAGATCAATCTCCACATGTTTAGTCTGTTGATGTAGAACAGGATTGGATGAGAGATAGACAGCTGAGATATTGTCACAATAAACCACAGTGGCGTGCTGAAGCGGAGAGCCAAGCTCAAAAAGAAGCTGTCGCAGCCAAGCAGCTTCGGCAACACCATTGGCAACAACTCGGTATTCAGCTTCTGCACTGGAACGAGAAACAATATGTTGACTCTTCGGCAACACCATTGGCAACAACTCGGTATTCAGCTTCTGCACTGGGACGAGAAACAATATGTTGACGCTTGGAAGACCATGAGACAAGATTGTCGCCAAGGAACACAGCATATCCGAAAGTGGATCGTCGCGTATCGGGACAACTGGCCCAATCAGCATCAGTATAAACCATCATCTCATCAGGTGAAGTCCGATGAAGAATCAAACCATAATCAAAAGTTCCTTGAAGGTAGCGAAGAATTCGCTTAATCAAAAGCAAGATGGGGCTCCTGAGGATCATGCATAAAGAGACAGACTTGTTGAACAGCATAAGCAATATCCGGACGAGTAAAAGTCAAATATTCAAGAGCACCAGCAAGATTGCGATAATCTGTAGGGTCGGCGACAGGGGGGCCATCCCAGAGAGTTTGCAATTTGTATCAATCGGAGTGCTGCAAGGTTTGCAAGCAGACATTCCAGCGTGATCAAGAATCTCCAAGGGATAATGTCGTTGAAAAAGATATAGAGTATCAGATTGGCGATGAACAGAGATCCCAAGAAAGTGATGCAGTGGACCGAGATCTTTCATAGCAAACTCCAACTGTAAGTCATGAATAACTCGGGAGAGAAGATCCGTAGAAGATGTAGTTAACACAATATCATCGACATAGAGAAGTAGATAAACTGTGTCTTGACCTTGACGGAAGATAAATAGAGAAGTGTCGGATTTAGCCTCAACGAAACCCAGATGAGAAAGGTGTGTCGAAAAACGACTATACCATGCCCGTGGGACTTGCTTGAGATCATAGAGAGACTTGTTTAAGCGACAGACATATTCAGGGTGAGATGGATCAGAAAATCCGGAAGGCTGAACACTGTAAACTGTCTCAGAGAGTCCCATGGAGAAAAGCATTTTTGACATCAAGCTGATGAATAGGCTAGCCATGAGAGAGCAAGCGTTAGAACTGTCCGAACAGTTGTGGGCTTGACGACTGGGCTAAAAGTCTCATCAAAATCAATTCCGGGCCGTTGAGAGAATCCACGTAAAACCCAACGAGCTTTGTAACGGTCAAGAGAGCCATCGGGATGAAACTTGTGCTGAAAAATCCATTTGCCACTTACAATGTTGACACCAGGAGGCCGTGGAATGAGGTCCCAAGTTTTGTTCTTTTGAAGAGCTGCATATTCGTCCTCTATGGCAGCACGCCAATTTAGATCAGCCAGAGCACCACGATAAGTCTTGGGCAAGGGAGAAAGTGGTAGTATGCAGATTTAACTGCTGAACGGGACGAGATATGCCAGCTTTTCCCCTTGTGATCATACGGTGGGTATTAGTCGGCGCAATGTGTTGACTGATTTCCGGGGCAGGGCTGTTCTGCTTGCTGTTCTGCGCAATGTGGGCCGGTTTGCACGGCAGTCTTCCTAGTAGCATCAGCTGGCTGAGTGATGTGGGCCACTTGCTGGCAGCCTGGCAGCGCTGGCCAAGGAAGGCAGCCTGGCGGGAGCAGGCAGTGCGAGCAGGCTGGAAGCACAGTGCTGTGCAGGCGAGCTGGTGCAGTCCTGTGCGGGGAAGCTGGTAGCGTCGGCCAGTCCGGGTGGGCGGGCATGTTCAGTCGGCCGGACTTTGTTGACTGGCGCAGTTCGGTCTGTCGGACGTGCTGACCCGGGAACTGTTCTTGGCTGAATAGTAGTAGAACCTGGGACCGAAAAAATAGGTGCATCCGTGTGTTCCATCTCTAGTAAAAAATCAAAATCATTAGGGGATGAGGTACTATTTATTGTAGCAAAAGGAAACGAGCCTTCATCAAAATTAACATGCCGTGAGATGATCACATGATTCGAAAGTAGATCGAGACACCGATAACCTTTATGCTCAGAAGAGTAACCAAGAAAGACACACAAGGTAGATCGAGGAGACAACTTATTAGGAGCAGTGGCAGAAAGGTTAGGGTAACATCGACATCCGAAGACTCGAAGATGGGAATATGATGGTGGAACACCAAATAACCAAAAGTAGGGTGTGGAAGAGTTTAAGGTTTTGGTAGGGTGACGATTAAGTAGGTATGTGGCGGTATGGAGTGCCTCTACCCAATATTGTGGTGGCATGCTAGCTTGAAATAAAATTGTCCGCAAGATATTATTGATGGTACGGATGGCGCTTTCAGCTTTGCCATTCTGCTGAGAAGTATAGGGGCATGACATGCGAAGTGCAATGCCATGATGAGTGAAGAAAGCACGAGAGGAGGAATTATTAAACCCTCGTCCATTGTCACATTGGATACTTTGAATGGTAGAGCCGAACTGAGTGCGAACAAACATAAAAAAGCTAGATAAAGTGGCGAAAGTTTTAGACTTGAAACGTAGAGGGAAGGTCCAAGCATAGCGAGAGTAATCATCAAGAATTACTAAATAGTATTTATATCCAGAGACATTGGAAACAGGCGATGTCCAAAGATCACAATGGATCAAGGCAAAACTCCTGACTGCTCTAGAACTAGAATTAGAAAAAGGGAGACGGACATGACGCCCAAGCTGACAAGCATAACAAACGGACTCATGACTATGATGATTACAAGAAATAGCTGAAGAACTAGCTAACTTGGATAAAGCTTGTGAACCAAGATGACCAAGACGACGATGCCAAAGGACCAAGGACATGACAAAAGCATGATGCTGAGGTGTCTTGAGGGGTAGTAGAGGATATAGATATCCGGAGCTATTGCACCCGGCGATCAGACTCCTGGTTTGAAGATCCTTCACAGAAAGGCCATAAAGGTTAAACTCAACAGAACATTGATTATCAATGCAAAAACGACGAACAAAGATTAAATTTTTAATAATATGAGGAGTTACGAGAACGTTCTGTAAAAGAAAGGTATGGGAAGGGGTGGTTAGAGATGTGGAGCCAATGGTAGTGACAGGAATAACGGAACCATTGCCGACAACAATATGAGAGGGAGTAATAATAAGATGAGGAGAGTGAGCAAGGTTACCGATATCTGAAGTTATGTTATCACTGGCACTAGTATCTACATACCAATTAGTAGAGGGTGGAGTAAGCGACATAGTGCTAAAAGCATTTGCCAGAGCACTTTGATCCCAACTGGCCCAGGGAGGAAAGTACCGTGATCCTTGCGGGGTGGCCTGCGGTGGAGTCCACTGTGTGTTGACCTGAGGAGAAGGCAGCCCATGACTTGGCAGACTGAAAGGGCCAGAATTAAGGCCCATGACACCAGGCGGGCCAGCAGTAAAAACTTGAGACTGAGGCCGTGGTGGAGTTGGGCCACCGCTGTTAAAAAATTGCTGCCGAGTGGGCCACACCTGAACTTGACCGGCCCAAGGATGCTGAAAAGGTGGCCAACCAGGAACGGACGCAGGTTGTCCACCGTTGTTATTTTTCTTGCGTCGACGATTATTTTGTCTGTTACCGCCGGCGGTTGTACTAGTTTTACTACCACCGGAGGAACTGCCAGCACTTGATGTCGAGGAAGAGGCGTTGCTAGATACGTTGACTGGTGCTGAGGTCGAAGTAGTAGATGGCCGAGAAGCAGATGCAATGAGAGCGGTGGAGGCTGACGCTGATTTATTTTGTATAGAAATTTCTTCCAGAAGGAGATCATTACGAACATCAATAAAAGACGGAAATGGCTTTTGTCGCTTCAGAAGAGCCGCCATATGAGCGTAACGCTCATTGAGGCCACGAAGAACAGAAAGAACCAACGTCCGATCAGGAACGTGCTCACCAAGATCTGCCAATTGATCAGCCATCCCCTTTAACTTGCGACAGTAGTCAGAAATACTGAGGTCACCTTGAACAAAATTGCGAAACTCGGTATCAAGGATTAATGCACGAGTTTCCTTGTTGCCGATAAATTCTTCCTCGAGAGCTATCCACACTGATCTGCTAGTGGCATCAGGGGTCATCACGATTTCAAAAAGATTTGAAGAGATCATGGCGTAAAGCCAAGATATGACAACACAATCCATACGATGCTAAGATGTAGTGTCAGGGCAACCATCATCAGAAAGAACGTGTTCCGTTAATGCATATTTTTCAAGATTGATGAGATGAAAACCTCTCCAGTTGGAATAATTTGGTGATACGGAATCGAGAACAATGGGAACAAGCGATCTGATGTTGGAGACAGCAACTGCTTGAGCGTGAAGATTAGTGATGACCAGCGCCTCGACACGGTCCTCTTCATCACGAACAGATCTCAAGCGATCAGTCTCCTCACGCAGACGTTGAATCTCCTCACATAGGCGTTCTGTCTCCTCCTGACGGGCGTGCTCGGCTGCAAGAGCAGCGGCTGCATCGCTGGGATCCATCGCGGCTGCACGGCCGTGTCTTCTGCTTTGGGCCCTTGGCGTTCTGATGGAAAGCAGCAGAGCTGCTGTACTGAACAGAACAAAAACAGCAAAAACAGCTGGAGCGCCGGTGGTTTGACGAGGAAGAGCCCGCAGCTGGACAGGCGATGGTGACCGGCAATGGGAAAAAAAAAGGTTTGCGGAAGCGCTAGGAAACAGAGCTGATGGGCTCTGATACCATGAAGGCGAAGTAATATTCACGATAACTATATTGATTAACAAAGGTTCATATTTATACAGCATGAGAAAAGAGTCCTATTCCTAGTAGGAAACAGAGTCCTAGAGAAATACGACATGAACAGAACTCAAATACAATTCTAATCCTAACACTCTCAATTACAGACATAGACTCTAATCTGCCACATTGCTACAGTACCCGCGTCTACTGTTCACGTGAACAGTACCGCACGTGGCTGGGTTTGGACCTGGCAGCCCTGGCCCACAGCCCATGACAGTTTAGTAGATGAGTAGTTGCGGTGGATGTGCTTGGTGAGTTGATTTACTAGTCGAAGACAGCATGAATGACTGATATTATTTGTTAACTTGTTATGCTATTTGAACTATTGCTATGGAGTATGGACCTGTTTAACTATTTCTATTTGATGTGGTTCTGAATTTAAATTCCTGTTGTTCCAAAATTATTGTGCTATGTGCATTTATATTAAGTGAGTATGCCGTTGCCTTGCCACACACCATACTCGCCTAAAAGGTGTGAAGGTGGTTAGGTGCCTTGCCTCGCCTTACCACCGTAATAACTATGCTTCACAGGCTAAGGACCTTAGGTGGTTAAACGGGCCAGCAGACTCACAACACCAGCCATACACCCGAGTAGAGGCAGTAGACCATCGGCCACAAAGAAGATTGCACCAATGTCGACCGAAGCCAAGAACCAGAGAATTTCCAACAAGAAGGGCCAAGACAATGAGATACAGAATCAAAGGTCTTGGACATATCCAGTGTTAGAAGAACATGAGGTTCTTTTTGTCTATGCAGACATCTGGCAGTTTGTTGCACAAGCAGAAATTTGTCACAGCTTAGGGGCCAACCGGCTAGCCATTACCTTAGCAAAACTGTGAATAAGGCTGATGGGACGGTAATCCTTCACCTCACTGGCATCAACTTTTTTGGGCAGCAAGGTAATAAAAGCAGTGTTAAAAAGTTTCAGCCTGGACACATTGCCATGCTGCACATCCAAAAGGGCTTTCATGACATCTTCTTGGATAATAGGCCAGCAACACCGATAAAAACAGCTGGTAAAACCATCTGGCCCTGGCACCTTATCCATCGGAAGGTTTTTGATGGAAGACCATACCTTGGCCAAGGTTAAAGGATCTTCCAAAGAAACAAGATCATGCTGATGAGAGTGAAAAGCCCCAAGATTAAGTGTAGCAGTCCGCTGAGGAGCTGTACCCAACAGATCATTATAAAAATAAAAAAAACATGTCTTGCTTCTCCTCTTGGCTGTTCACAATCTGGTCCCCAATTTTGAGTTTTGCAACAAAATTTGTTTTCTTTCAGAAACATGCTTGCTGATGGAAGAAAGAGGTGTTACATCCCCCTCACGAAGATATAACACTCGAGACTGCAGACATGCAATGGTACGCTCAAGAGAGGCAAGGCCCAAACAACGGTGCTTCAGTTTCTTGTGTAGCCACACTTCCCCTGGAGAGAACGGCCAAAAATCCCTAGCAATCTCAAGTCTGAGGATCTCCTTGGCCATCCTGAGCTGCACCTTGATATTACCAACATATATCTGGCTCCAAGTTTGAAGCCCCTTGCTAAGCCGCTGCAACTTAATAAACAAAATTTCAACCAGGCAGGTGGCAGGCACTGGCTCATTCCAATTAGCTTGCACAGCATCATGAAAATTGAAAACCCGGGAGCGTAGGCCAGAAGCTTTCAAAGTGGAAGCGTCACCATCTTCCAACAAGCTTCGAGTCTTCTTTTGGCTGCTCTTGCAGGATAGGCTGAATACCAGAAACATCTTACGACGGAAACACCTCACCATTGCAAACAACAATTATAACTGCGTTCTCTGTGATGATGCTGTGGAAGAAACTGCCTTTCATCTATTCTTCGCCTGCCATTTCAGCACGACGTGCTGGTCCCTGCTTGGCGCCACCTGGGACCTCAATCTCCCTCTTCCTGACATGATCTCAGCTATGCAATCTAATTTGGGCTGGCCCTTCTTCATGGAAGTTTTGCTTGTTGGATCTTGGTCCCTCTGGCTTCACAGGAACCACAGCATCTTTGACAACCAGAGGATCTCTGTTGGCGGTTGGAAGACCCTGTTTCTCTCAGAATTGTCTATTCAATCTCATAGATTCCCTGCTGTAACTAAAAACTCTCTCGCTGCCTGGCTTCGTGCCCTCTAGCTTCCTTTCGTTCCCCTCCCCCCTGTTCCTCTCTAGTGTTTGTCCTGTACTGTCTTTGGCTCTGGCCTTTAATATATAACCTTGGTAGGAGCCTCTCCTACTGCTTTACCTCAAAAAAAGTGGAAGCGTCTCTTTCCCTTTGCTTGAACTTTGAGCCCCAAGAGTAAGGGACAATGATTTTTAACCACTCAAGCATCACTCTGCTAGAGGGAGTCGGAAAAGATCATCACAATCAGTGGAACAAAAAACTCAATCCAGCCGGATGAGTGTTGGAGATGAGCGTTCATTTGACCATGTATACTTATGACCCAATGGGGGAATTTCCCTCAGGCTTATGTCATTTAAGAAATGTTTGAAACAACCCATCATAGCCCTATTGAGATTATCATTTTTAACAGCCGCTTGATAAATGAGTTTAAAAGCACCCCAAAGATCCCAAGGACCACGATCACCACACAGTGCTTGGATGTCATGCAGCTCCTGTAGAAAGAACAATTTGTCGACCAGCTCTTGTGGCCCATACACACCAGTGTACCACCCTGTTGTAAACTCTATTTGCAGTAACAAATTATATCTCTGTACTTCTCAAATGATTTTTTTGCAGTGTTAAAGTTTAGCATAATATTATGGGTCTCTGTCAGTGATCTTTCCCATATTAATTTGATTTCCATGATATCTTATCGTGCAGTCTGTATATAGACAACCTAAAGGATGCAAGGAGCGGTATAAGGTTCTTGTGGATAAAAATTCTGGTGATGGTGCTGACAGTGCAGAAGACTCTGGTTCATCTCAACACTATCATTTCACGTTACCTGGCATTCCAAAGGCATGCTATACCACTACTCTTTAGATTTTTATGTTTTGTTGCTTGCCACGTATGTTGGTGCATCTTACACAATGTGATGTTGGATGCTCTAGTAAATCTCCGTGGTACTTCTTTTTTGAATTTCGATGTCACTTTCATCAGCACTTTTGCAATAACAGACATATTTTTGAGCATGTGACTTTTGAGTTTCTAATATATTTTATTCATATGACCATCAGGGAAGCACTAGGCAGTTATTCCAACAACTTCAAGGACCAATTGAGGAAGAAAATCTCAAGGCACATTTTGGAAAAATGATTGTACTCATGCGGCAACTGCATTCCAGATGTAGAAAGGTTCGTGTTCTCTCTTAAAAATGTTTTTGCTGGTGGTATATAATGTGATCATGCAACCTTTTCATTACTTTTATAACACAGGTGGGTTAATCTTGCTGCACTTTTTTGTTTCTGTTATGTCCTGCAAGAGTTGTAGGACAGGGTGAAGCTGAGTGCTCATTGCATATCCTCTTCAACTTGTATTAATTTTAGAGCCATGCTTGTATATGTAGATTGTGGTTTCAATGTAAATTTATGCACATGTAATTTTTGTGCTATATTTGATAGTATGATGTGGTAGCAAACTCTTTTGTTCTACTATTTTTTCCCCACCAGTCTTGATCATCTTTCTGAACTTTTTAACTCTGGAGTATCATTGATATGACACAATACTTTTTTTGGCTACTCTTACTATATTGATACTGGCGACTTGGGTGATATTCTTATGGTATGCTTTTCTTGTGTCTTGTTATGTAGGGTAATAACCAGGAGCTCAAGTCAATCATACAGCCACATAGTTCTCATGTTGCCGCGTTTACACAAGCATGCCCAAATAACATATCTGGAGTCACTTTGACCGTTTGACGTATGTAATGCTTTGAAGTTTTTTCTTTTAATATCGATTTGGTGAAAATATTAAGATATTTCACCCTCCTAAATGTTTTCTAGTTTATGTTAGTACTTAATAGCCATTTCCCATCATCCAGCAGTCACCTTCATGTTGATGTGTAATCTGTAACAGTCCACTTGATCTTTGTGATGCGATAAGTTCAAATCCAGATGCAGTTACACCTGGTAGTGATTACCAGAGTTTTGATACAAATGGATTAACACCACCAAACCATCATGGTTCCAATGACCCTACTACTCACAATTCAAGTCTGAATTCCGGGTTAACAGGGTCTCCTGGTATGGTTCTGGGTAGCAATACATCGTCACCTTCAGCATTGAGTGCCCCTTCAAGGTAAATGCTTAATTATTCTTCCTAGTAGATATTAAATGGAGCACATGGTAAAATTCATATACAAAGTTTTTGTCTGTAATTTCTCTGCTGTAGGGATGATCAGAAATATGGTGTCCTTAGATGTACCTCTTTACAGGCTGATGAGCTACAAAAGATTCAGTATAACCAGATGCTCAGTGGCAGAAATCTTCAGCAGCCTGGAGGTTCTGTTCCTGGAGCATTTCCCCTTGGGGTTGATCCTGGTGCTCGTGTGATGCCCGGTACCCATCATATAGGAATGGTGGCAGGACTAAATCGAGGTATGCCTGCTTCTAGGGAAGGCTTTCCTAGGCATAGTTCCCCCAGAATGTTAAATATGGCTTCACCTGGGAATGTATTAGCCAACAGTGGGCAAGGAGTGCCAAATGCAGTAAATGTCCATCCTGGAGCCATGTCTGCCCCTGGAAATTCAATCTTAAGGCCACGTGATCCTATGAAGATGCTTCGTGTGAGTTAGCCCTTTATTTATTATATAGTTAAAACTTTCTTCGCACTCACAAACTTGCATAGACTGCATGTTTTAACTCTTCTCTAATAAAAGAAGGGAGGGGGGGGGGGGGGGGGGGGGGGGGGGGGGGATTTTACTAGTGTCTTTGCTGTCCTTTCCAGCTCCACCCTCCAAGCTATTCATGCTTTGTTTTATGTTCATATTCAGGAGTGTTGCTTGCATTTGTTATTTCACAGTCATATTACCCAACATAATAGTTTCACAAAAAGACTGCACATGTTCTATGTTCTCGTTCATGAGTGCTGCTTACTCGCTTGCTTTTTGTTATTGCTCAAACATTGCCAGTATTCTGTGGTGCTCAAACATTGCCAGTATTCTAAATGAGGAGTTGTACTGCTTTAATAATTATTTCATGAAAAACTAAGTATTATGTAGTGGTAGGCTTGATGATTTAATAAACCACTACAAATTCGAAGGATGCCATAGTGAATGCTTGTTTAGGACCATATGTGGTTTCTCTAGTAATTTGTTGCTCCAGTTTTTTGTTATGTCATAGTTCTTTTTCTCGCTCTCTCTGAGGATGAATTTGCTATACCATGATGTCTTTCTGCGAATTAACTGATTATGCAAACAGTAATGTCCCTTGTGTCACTTAGTGGATGTCTTTTTAGACATCCACATGTCTGTGCCTTGGATACTGATTTTCTAGTTTTATGCAAGAAAAATATGAAATTTATTACATTTTGAGGGTGTACTTTTGATAACACATATCACATATGTTAATGTTATTTTCGTGTGACCAATCTGAATGGCTTTAAAGGTTTAACTCAGCAGTCAGCACATTCTAAAGCAGCATCGGTTTAGTATCAGAGGATTACATTACATCTGTTAGTTATGCGACTTGAACTTTCGGATGGTTAAATACCTCTGTTATTCTATCCTATGTATATGAACTACTAAGCTCAAACTGTTAAGAATTGGGAATATCTGATTTTATATTTCCTTTCCTGTAGCCTGGTCAGAATATGGAAGAGCATAGACAGATTGTGATGCCAGAGTTCCACATGCAGGTTTCACAGGGAAATAGTCAAGCTGTTGGCTGCATGAATCAATCATTCTCCAATGCCACAGATTCTTCACCTGTTCAGTCTTTTCCTATTCAGCAACCCCAGCAATCACACATGTTTGGAAACCCACACCATTCTCAGATCCAAGGAACCAGCCATTTGAGTCCAAAGCAGCAAACATATGCTATGAAAGAAAGGCAAATCCAACAACGTATGGTGCCTCAACAGCAAAATAATCTTCCTGGAGCAAGTGCAGTACCCAGTGTACAGAATGGCTCGCAAGGTCAGCAGCAACAGCAATCACTTGCAGCCTCATCAGCCTGTTCTTCACAACCACAGCATCAGCGGCATCAATATGCACAAAGTCCACCAGATAGATACGCCCTGCCCAATCAACCAGCCAATGCTGCACAGCATAAGCAGATGAAGGGTCAACATCAACCTAGACAAAATCAGCAACAAAGGAATCAAGGTAGTCAACAGGCTAAGCTTATGAAGAGCTTAGGACGAGGAAACATGCTGATACCTCAGACTACAGTTGACGCCACTCCAGCCAATGTTGTTTCTTCATCTTCCAAACAGCAAGTTTCCGAGAATAAACTGATGCAACATGGCCAAGGAACTTTACCTATCAATAAATCATCAAGTCCGTCAATGCCTCATCCTGGGAATCAACATAGACTATACATTTCTCCATTGTCTCAATCACCAAAACAGTTGCCAGATATTGGTAACCAAGGTGTAATGCAGGGTTCCCCCTAGTCAGCCTCTCCTAGCACATCAGCTTCCACTTCATTTTAAATCTACATTGACTACGCAGCCTCAACAACGGCAGATCAATTCATCATAGAACAACATCCAAAGAATGGTAGGACAGACTTGCAAACCTATCAAGTCCAACACAACCAGATGATTCCTCAGAGTACAGACTCAGGCAGCCCTGGGGTTTCATCTACAAGGCATCAAAAGATTCAACTGCAGTTGCTTCAACATCTATGATGCTTAGCTCTCCTCAAGATACATTTGTTGGGAATGAGACATTGTTGCCATCATCTGGGCAAGACGTGCTGAAAAGGCAAATTCCTGGTGATTTGCCTATGTATGGCCAAGGTATTGGCCAGTGGCACCAGGAGCAATTTAAGCAGCAACCGGAGTCCCCGAATCAGCACAGACCAGCTGTTCAAGGCAGCATATATGCTCCATTAAATCCTGGGCCAGGTTGATGATAAATTAATTTGGGTTGGTCATTTTTACATAGCAAACCCTTCTTTCTAATGTAAAGTGAGGTGCTTCATTTATATTGCTGATATTTTGACCTTCCCTCACTTGCTAGGTGTCTGTGACTCCATGCTATGGAAGCTGCAGATGATAGTGCTCTTAATTCAACTAGGAGCTAATCGTAATAACCTTTGGAAGGGGAAATATGTTTCATGCAGTCGACTCTAGATAGCTGGAGGTGGACGTTGCGACGGCTAATTTCTTTTCTTGTATTCTGACCCAAAACCTGGTCCAAGCCGTATATTTTTGGGTGCGGTCCATGCTTCTAGAGGCAGGATAAGTGTACTAACCCTGTATGCTTAGCTTACAACTTATTATTAGTGAGTGCAAAAGCGCTTATTTGCATTTAGTAATTCACACTTCGTTTTAGTCATTTCAAACACCTCGGTGTTTTCTATGCTCGTTTGCACGGCACCGTCGGTCTGGAAGACAAAGCTGGATTGCTTCATTTGGGTTGCTCTACCATGCACTAGTCATCAATTTATTTACCATGCTTGGGTAACCTGCAAGATGTTGCTCTATTCGTAGTTTTCAGGTTTGAATCGGTGGTCGTTGGTTAACGTCAAAGTCTGAAGCTTAAGTTTGTAACACAAATGTGGTGGATTCTGCAGCCTAACTATGGTGTGCAATCTGGTGTATGTGGGGCAACATTTTCATTAATTTTGTTGAGAAATGAAACAGATGAGACTGAGGGACCGGAACAATGCACACACACTACAGTATGAATGTATGATGCCCAAAGTGGGGGAAACCAAATTATTTTCCAACAAATAAAAGCTCATCACCTGGGTATACAGAGACGGTTGAGTTCGCTCTGTGCCTTGTTTAGTAAAATCCATGGCTAATGCATTACTGTCTTAGCATCTGGTTGTGTTAATACGCCCTTTTAATTAGCATGCTTGTTCTGCATAGAAGATCTGTTTCTTCGCAGGTAGAGTAGTGGCCAACTGACCACTCGATAAAACGGTTATGGGTGCAAATGGTAATCACGAGTCCATCATTCCTCGCTGTCTCCATAATTTATGTCTGCAGGCATACATCTTGGGATGATTGTCACAGCAGGATTGATGTCCTGAAGAACAAGAAATATATTCTTTTTATTTTTCTTTATTTTTTTGAGGTCCTGAAAGTGAAAGCTAGTGTTTGTGTTTGATAGAGATGAATTCCGCAGCTCCTGTACTTGTTTTGCTCTCAAATCCCTCCCAAGCCTATATAGATAAGCTGGCCATTTTATTACACTAACTGTTGTTGTCGTGTTTACAAGTGCATGTACTAGTACTTTTAATAAGCCCAAAGTAATATGAGTATTTCCCACACTAAAATATAAAATAACGTAGATTTTAAATTTTGTCTTAAATATAGTAATCTAAAATATAACACCTTCTAGATTTTAAATTTCGTCTTAAATATACAAACCCAGTACTTGTAGTATATCACTTTTATCAAATCCACACTCACTCGCCCTAGGAAGATATTATATATTTTTTTGCACATTTTAGGATGGAAGGAGTCCTTTAAAAATAAGAATTGCTTTTTACAAGTATTGTTACATTTAGAATAAATTCTGAGGTCTAAATTTTTTTAAGTTTTGTAAGGGATGGACTACAATTAACTAGTAGTCTCTTGTAATCGGATGGACTTGTTCTCCATCATAGTCTTTGGCTCAAATGGTTTTTGATCATCTTTTATTTTCTTTTTTGTTTTGAGGAAGAGGAGGATTTGTTTTTGTCAAACGCTCATATAAAAATAATGGAAGGAAATTGACCATGGGCTCGGCCCGTTTAGAGAGTCCAGTTTCCCTTCCGATCGATCTGACAGGAAAATCCTCCATCCATCCGGACCTCGCCGGAGCCGGAGACGAACCTCCTCCTCCCCCTCCCCCTCCCCCTCCCCGACAAAAATAATGGCGACAAGATACTGGATTGTGTCTCTTCCAGTACAGTCTCCTGGCGCCACCGCCAATTCTCTCTGGGCGCGCCTCCAGGACTCAATCTCGCGCCACTCCTTCGATACGCCGCTCTACCGGGTAAGCATCTCCGCCTCCCCTCAACCGATCGCTTTCCATAGCTTTGCTTGCCCATCTCATCTCGCCCCTCCGCCTCCCGGTGCAGTTCAACGTCCCGGATCTCCGCGTCGGCACGCTCGACTCCCTCCTCGCCCTCAGCGACGACCTCGTCAAAGTTATCCCCTTCTCCCCGATCCCGATCTCCTTTGCTGCTCTGCTCGCGCTTCATTCTCACGCCATCGATTGCTTCTGCAGTCCAACGTCTTCGTTGAGGGGGTCTCGCACAAGATCCGGAGGCAGATCGAGGAGCTAGAGCGCGCCGGAGGTGTCGAAAGCGGAACCCTCACCGTCGACGGCGTCCCCGTCGACACCTACCTCACCAGGTCTGGCCCGTCGCGCTTGCTGCCCTTCTGCGACTGGAATTGTTTTCAATGGGCGTCTCGTTGCTGAATGCTGAAGCTCTCTCTATATCTGCCCCTTTGCTTCTGAAGGTTTGTGTGGGATGAGGGCAAGTACCCAACAATGTCTCCACTCAAGGAGACCGTCGGCAGCATCCAATCGCAGGTCGCCAAGATTGAGGATGACATGAAGGTGATATAACTCTGCTTCTGTTCTGCTCATCAATTGTTGCCTTCTGTCCTAATCAGTAGTCAGATTACATACTTGATAGTGCTGTTAAGATGTATCATCATTAACGCTATGTGTAGTCATTAATTAGCAACGCTTAGTACATACATGCTGATGCACCATTGCTTAAGAGCTAGAGTGGCAAGTTGGTGGGAATTGGGTTGCTTATCAACAAGTATTCAATCTAGCGAGCTTTGCATTGCTGGAAAATGCATTTTGGGGTTGTATCTTGCTTTCTGATTGTTTGATTTTTTTTTGTTTTTCTAACCAGCTGTCAACGCAACTATTCTTATGATTATATGATATTTGTCTCCTTTTCTAACATTGGGCAACCGCACACAACACCACAGTATTCGTGCAAATTATTGAAACCACTAGGACACACACTAACAAGTGATTGGGATATGATTTTGTTAGTAGAAACCAAAATTTGCACTTGAGAAACCCCTGCCCCCCTGATTTATACCTGCCCATTATTGGCAGCGTTGTCTTATGAGGTTCAGTCTCAAGTTTGTGAACCGACATTTTATTTTAGTATGGGTATGTTTTTACAAATGCTTTAGTTGGATGTTGAATTTACAATAGCTGAATATGCCTTTATCCCCAGGTTCGAGCAGCAGAATACAATAATGTAAGGAGCCAGCTTAGTGCAATCAACAGAAAGCAAAGTGGAAGGTACATTACATGCCACTGAGTTTTTGGCTTTAAGGAAATTCTTTCTTGTTTCATCTGTAGTTTCCAACATCTAGTTTGTTTTTCTGGTGTACAGCTTAGCAGTTCGTGATCTTTCCAATCTGGTAAAACCAGAGGATATGGTCACATCGGATCATCTAGTGACACTTCTTGCTATTGTTCCAAAGTATTCCCAGAAGGATTGGTTGTCAAGTTATGAGTCTCTGGACACATTTGTGGTAAGTATAATATGTATGATTATGCTCTTGAATAGTGACATGGTTATTTACAAATTGTTGTTTCAAGTATTTGACTATTTGCACATTTTGCTTCCTTTCAGCAATTTGCATATCTCACTTTCGTACGTATGTTCAAACCAATAATGTTTTGTTTGTTACCTATACTAACATGGGACCTTACCACTGGAAATCTCTAAAAGTACAGATCTGTTTGACCTGTAACTCTTTTACTTGGTCTGTTTACTTAACCCTTACATGCTGATGTGATTAGTATTTGTCATTTGTGATTGTATTTTGCTTGCTTCTTTCCTTTAATTAATTAACAATTTTTAGGTACCGAGATCATCTAAAAAGCTTTATGAGGACAATGAGTATGCTCTCTACACGGTAACACTATTTGCTAAGGTTGTTGACAACTTCAAGGTCCATGCACGTGAGAAAGGTTTCCAGGTAAATTTATTGACCTAACTTTTCCGTTAAATATGTTTACATGCCAGATCAGTTTAGCAAGGTAGTTCTTATACCTTGAGCCTTAGGTATAGTTCCAAAAAACATAGGCAGAAGTTCAGTCTTTTTGGTCTGTCCCTATCACACTGGCAATTCTTTATCACACATTGACTTATATTATATATTGAAATCTAGGTTCGCGATTTTGAGTATAGTCCTGAAGCACAGGAAAGTAGGAAGGAAGAGCTGGAAAAGCTACAGCAAGACCAGGAGGCAATGAGGGCATCTCTTCTGCAATGGTGCTATGCCAGCTACAGCGAGGTGCATGTCTTTTGAAACATATTTCAACAATCCTGTCAACAATGACATTTATTTGAAGAAAAACACGTTTACACCCTGTGAATGTCTTTTTTGTTTCATGTCTGTTTAAGTCAACGTTTGATAAAACAACTACGACATATCTTTGATGTCATCCATTTCTTCATTTTGCATTAGAATATGTAAAACAAGTTTACTGAACTGAGTTTGTTAGCTAGAGACTAGAGATATAGACATAATTATTATTGAGCACATCGTTCTTGATTGTTAGGCTTTTGTGGTTTGCTTTTCTCTATTTCTTTTTCTTGTTGCTTTCTTCCTCATGCATATATGTTTTCATGGTGCTCAGTTGTAATTTATTTTATTATATATTTATATGCTATTCTGTAGGTATTCAGTTCCTGGATGCACTTCTGTGCTGTTCGGGTCTTTGTAGAGAGCATTCTTAGATATGGTCTGCCCCCATCATTTCTGGTAATCTACTATACTGTTATATGATAGTCAAATTTATACTTTCATGCCCGATCTAATACGCCCTTTATGCTTCATCAGTCTGCTGTTCTAGCACCTTCTGCAAAGGGTGAGAAGAAAGTAAGGAGCATCTTGGAGGAACTCTGTGGCAATGTTCATAGGTAATTCAGCGTTTGAGCTGCAATCATTGCATGAAAAATCACAACCTGCGTGTATTTTTTCTTTAATTCATTGTCTCAATTGCAGTATTTACTGGAAATCCGAAGATGATACTGGTGTTGCTGGTCTGGGAGGTGAAACGGAGGCCCACCCATATGTCTCCTTCACAATAAATTTTGTCTGAGCACAGTATGTTCCTCGCAACCTGTGGCCAGGCAATGCTTTTGAGTACTTACTACAATGGCAAACTAAACCAACGAATGGTTCAGTGTATATTATTTATGATACGTCAATTCTTTCTTGGTTTATCCAGTTTATATAGTCCTGTAGTTTATATCCGAAAGATGAAGCGATCAATAATGTAGCTTTTGGGGGACTTGGACGATAGGGGAAAAACTGGTTGGACTTTCCTTCCCTGAAACTACAATATTCCAACTGTCGCCTTTAGTTGATATTGGGCATTGAGAGCACCATGTAAGCTATTGTGGACACTGTTTTTGTAAACTTGAGAAGCCAGGTTCGTAATAAAGATCAACTGAAATAATTCAGGTCGCTGAGCCTGATTGTAAACAGAGTTTGTCTCATAACATTTTTGCTGGCATTTTTACACAGAGAAGAGGTGCTGATCAGAGACGGTCAAATAGTTCGCTGTGGGAGTGAGTAGGGCTGCTGTACGTGGTACGTGGCTTATCCCATGTATTGTAGGGAGGTGATTGTATTACAAGTGCTACCAATTCTTCTTGGACACTATTACAGAAAGGGTCATAGAGTCAAATATGAGACACTTGCTAGTGTTATCAATTCTTGTACATCATCATAGAAAGGGTCATTAGGATGTGCCATAAAGACCATTAGTGACAGATACCATACTTGTCACTAATAATCCATCGTTAGTAACGAGAAGAGACATAGGAATGTCACTAATATCA
>KE372845.1:242686-257593 GCA_000418225.1 Zizania latifolia | reverse complement strand
TTGTATACATCTTGGATGACACTCCAAGAACCATTGAAGAGGCATATTCATCTCCTGACACTGACTATTGGAAGGAAGCAGTGCGAAGTGAGATGGATTATAATATGTCTAATTGAACTTTGGAAGTTGTTAATTAAATGGCTATGGGTGCAGACCTATAGGATATAAGTGGGTGTTGAAGAAAAAGCTTGGGCCTAATAGTACGATTGAAAAGTACAAGGTAAGACTTGTAGCCAAGGGTTATACCCAAAAAGGCGAATATTTCTTTGATACATAATCATTTGTTGGTAGACTGGCCATAATTCAACCGCTACTATCCTTGGCTCCATCTTGCAATCTTCTCATTCATAAAATAGACATGAAGATGACTTTCCTAAATGAAGAGTTACAGATAAAGAAGAATTTATAGAAGAAGGTCAAGAAGGATTGGTGTGTAAACTATTAAAATCTTTGTATGGCCTAAAACAAGCACCTAAGCAATGGAATGAGAAGTTTGATAGAACTATAACAATTGCTTGCTTTGTTTTGAATGTTGTGGTAGGGGAGGAGTGATCCTATGCTTCATGTTGATGACATATTGATATTATGACTAACCTTAATGTGATTAAGGGAGTCAAAGATTTTTTGTCTCCAAATTTTGTGATGAAAGATTTGGGAGATGCTGATGTTATTCTAAACATTAAGCTTATGAGAGTAGTGATGATAGAGTTACACTCTTACAATCTCACTATGTGGAAAATGTATTAAATCTATTTGGATATAGTGATTGCAAATCTACTCCAACACCCTATGATCCTAGTGTGTTATTGATGAAGAATCAAAGGATAATAATGGATCAATTGGGATACTCTCAAATCATTGACTCACTTATGTATTTGGCAAGCGCCATGAGGCCTGATATCTTGTTTGTTGTGAGAAAACTAAGTCGGTTTGTTGCAAATCTAAGAGATGATCAATGGGGAGCTCTTAAGAGAGTGATGCACTATCTAAAGGCTCCTATGAGTTACGATATTCACTATACCGAGTACCCAAAGGTACTAGAGTGCCATAGTAATTCAAATTAACTAGATATCCGATGCTGATGAGAAAAAAGCCAAAAGTGGATATATTTTTACACTTGGAGGTGGTGTTGTCGGTGTTTTACCGAGTAGTCCACCTACGGGGGTACCCAAGATAGTATTTAAGATGACAAGAGAGCGTTGTATTCTAAGCTCTAAGGTCGACTTGAGAAAATATGACCCAAGGGGTTTAGACAGGTTCAGGCCTCCCAGAGGATACTAGTCCTACATCTATGTGTTTGTAGATTGTAGATTACATGTATGCTAAATAACTCGAGAGCACATGAAAGCATGCCCCTAGGGGTGCCTCGCCCCCTTTATATAATCAATGGGCGAACCGTATAGAACTAGGGCTCTAACCATAGTTGGTTTCTTAGATATCAGGAATTGTATACCGTACTTTAGTCTATTTTCTATTTACAAGGATATATGTACATATTTATCTTTTATACCAAATCTTGGTGTTCTGTTTCTAGATATGGTGCAAAGCGTCCTTATCGGAGTCAAACTCATGTTCATGGGCTATACCGGACCCCAAAGCTGGCTAGGCCCACTCTTGGTCCGGACTGATAAAGCCCATCACAAGGTACCCGAGGGTCATATTCCCGTTAGGCGTTGTCTCTAAGAAGTCTTGCAGCAAACCATCTTAACGAGGTCAACAATGGAAAGAGAACTCACAACATTAGACACTGCCACATTTGCTAAGTGGTTTTATGAACTCCTAATAGATTTGCCGATATTTGAAAAACATATAGTGACAATTCTAATGAACTATGATAGTCAAACAATGATTGTGTAGGTCAATAGTTCAAATGACAACATGAAGTCATCAAGGCATGGGAAGAGTAATTTGTAATCTATTAGGAAGCTAAAAAACTCCATAGTGATAACATTGCACTATGTCTAGACTGCTAAGAACCTAGCAGATCAATTCACAAAGGGTCTATCACGTAACGTGATACATGGTGCATCAAAGGAAATGAGCTTGATACCCACATAAGTCACACCAAAGCAGTAACTTGTTCTATGTGATTTGAGATCCCATGAAGTAGGATGGTGAAACAAGCAACTGGTTGACTGGGAGGAGAAAACTTTTTATTTAAAAGGCCTATTTCATCATTAATGTGCTTCTCTTCTATAGTTTATGGTAGGATGGTTTACACCTTAATGTGAGTCGAGAGTCTTTTTGAAGCACAGATGTTGTCCTATAGAACATCTTATAAGAAACAAACCTATATAAGTTAGACTGCTATTCACAGTCTATGAGATCAAAAAAATCCCCAAATACTTAAGAAAAAGATAGTTGTTTGACTTAATGCTCCAACTAGAGGGGATGCTTTTGGTATCCTAGTATCAGTAAAGGACTTATGTGAAACTTATTTTCACAAAACTGTCAATTCAAGGCATAGTCCATTGCTTAGTTGTGAATAAGTGCAGCATGTGTTCTATATGGAGGTTTAACTTAATAGTCTCCATTAAAACTCTTATATATTAAAACAACATCAGAACTTAGAGTTTTATTGTGTGCCTCGAAATATGGTGGGTATTGTTGGATTTAATTAGGCTTGGCCCATTTAATCTAGAATTCTTAGGCCCATAATTAAATCTAGGCGGTTAAAGGTGGTTAATACCACATGGATAGTTAAGAAAGACTTCAACCAACTTAAATAGATAACCAGGGTATTTATCTGTTAAGAAGTTAAAGAATAGAGAAGAAGTGCCACACGCACTCACTTGTTCATTGATGACGACATCACTTCTATCAATACACACATATAAACCTCTCATGAAGATGAGCCAAGGATGCAAGGACCAATTACTCGCGCACTTGCTCATCAACTTAACCATTAGGTGAATGTGTTCCTATGTTCACATAGAAATATCTCTAAGAATGGAATACAATCAAATCATTGATGCATGTAGGTGCCTGATCTTCCGATAGGTTTGATTTGGTGACGTGTGGACACTGATGTTTTGAGGCTGCCGATTAGCAGATCTTCACCTCACAATCACTACACCCATGCATCTAGTCATTATCAACCAATGCTTTCTATTGCCCACAAATCATCACCGAAGGTACCCCTGTCAGTGGACTACTCGGTAAAATATCGATAGTTCGTGTGCCATGTAGGGGGTCATTGTGGTTCAACCAGAGACTTCATGGCAATAATCTGCATCTTCGATGCCATTGTTCCAGTTGGCTCCGTCTTTGTCTTCGGGAGCCTTGCCTTCATCGCCATAAATTATGTACTTGCACTCATTATTTAATGCAATTACTTGTCTTGTTTAACTCTAGTCTTGCCAATGTCATAACCACCAATTGGTTTCTTGAGTGCCTATGGTGGCCGAGTCGCGCCCAGCACTCCACGATCCACTCTGGAGTTGCCACTTCACTGGCCGGTTTTTATGCCCCATGATCCGCTCTAGGGATAGCGTGGTCATCTTATGATCCGCTTAGACTAGCCATTTTACCAATGGCCAACCTGGTTTATGACCCGCTCTGGACCAAGAGGTTGACGCACTGCTCGATCACTCAAAAATTATCCTTCGTCAATTGCCTCCCGGGTGCCTATGATAGTCAAGGCGTGCACGACGTTCCATGATCCTCTCTAAAACTGTCTCCTAGTAGGTCAGTTTTTGCACCCCATGACCCGCTCTGTTGGTCACGTGGCTATCTTACAACCCCCTCTGGACTAGCCCTTTGTCGATTGGTGGCCTAGTCTATTATCCGCTCTAGACTATCGAGGTCGTCTTACTACTACAACACTCGGAGGCTCCATACTCACCAAATACTCTTAAAGTTATAGTTACTGTTATGAGATCCCCAAAGGCTTGTGAAGCCAGAAGTTCAACATGTGTGTTTGCGGCTTAGTTTCTCTGTGTAGAGAACCATGGCTATACCAAGTCGAAGGTATCTTTTCATAATGCTTAATCACTTTGATATTTCATTAATACTCCAAAAAGATAAACAGAAGAAAGAACCTTGTATTACTCCAAAATATGTTCATAAACCATAAGTCTCCTATACATATTTCACATGTATATTTTGCATTGTCAGAAAGCTTCGAAGGATGGCCATAGACTCTTTAGTCTTCTGGTGTGGCTCCTCGATGACTTCTAGCATGATGCTTATCGGGAACCCCTCGCTGCACTCTATGACACTCAACGCCACCTCCACAGCACTCGGTGCCACCTCCGTGGTGCTCAGTGCTGAGTTGGCGCCACCTCCATGGCATTCGACGCCACCTTTGTGGCACTCGGCGTTGACTTGGTGCCACCTCCTATGTGTTCAGTGCTGCCACGATGACACTCGGTGCACTCAGTGCCACCTCCATGGATCTCGGCTCTGACTCGACGCTGACTCAACAACACTCGGCACACTCCCTCGTCGTACTCTATGGCATTTGGCGCCAACTCCATGGCGATCGACACTGCCTCATTAACACCTTGCGCACTCAATGCAACCTTCATGGAGCTCGACATTGCCTCAATGACACAGTGCACTTGGCACCACCTTCGTGGTGCTCGACACTGCTTCAACGATACTCAGCTCCACCTTCTGCAGCACTTGGTGATATGGTAGATCTCCATTATATTTCATGGGCCAGTTTGAGGATTGAATCTCTTATTAAAGTCCATGAAGATGAATGATTCAAGCTTCAGAGTCACTTATTGGCAAATCAATATCAAGCTCATCACAGCTTCACGCAAACCACTCGAAGCGAGATTGACGCCAAGCTATGAAGAAATCGATGGTACTATAGGGGATATAACCCGCTGGTATCTCATGATGGGCTTTAGTGGAGCGTATTGGAGGCAGACCTGACCCATTGAGGAGATCGATACAAATATGTTATGTTGAAATATAAAAGGATATCTTATAATTAGGAAATAGCTTAAAGATAGAAAAAAATCTGATTGTAATCTCCTAGAAATAGCAACCAATTAGGGACAGTTAGACATCCAGATCTATATTGGTACATCCGACATACACATACATCTAATCACTAATCCTAAGCACAAGATATATGGTTATTATCCTTTGGGAAGTCTGAACCTGTATAAATCTTTTGGCTCTATTCTTTAAGTCCACTATATATCCTCAAATCCAACGCTTGTCTCTGCCCACAAATCACCACTAAAGGTATTCCCATCGGTGGACTTCTCGGTAAAATACTAATAGTATTTTTGTACAGAAAGATTTTAAAGAATATTTTTGATATTTTTGTATAGAAAATTTTTAAAGAAATTATATTGTTTAGTAGTTTGAAATACATGCATGCTATGTGATGGACCAACCAAAAATGTGTGCATCTATATGGGATGGACCAAAAAAAAATTGCTTGGTTCGTCTGTTAGAGTGGCTAGTTCGGACCAACAACCCTTCTCTCTCATGTGTTGCTTCGATTTAAGACTAGACTAAAGATGGCCTAAGAGCACTACATTATTGGATAAGAGGTGGATTGCACTAACTAAGAGCATTACAGATAGGGGTGGAGATTCAGTTTTTTTGTTTTGCAATATTTTGGTTATTATAAAATAAAAACCGAACAACTTGTTGGAATTAGTAAAATCAAAATAATTTGGTTTGTTTTTTTTTGGTTTTTGGTTTTTACCGATGGCAATGGGGACACTCTCCGGTGAGGAGAGGGTCCCCGTCCCCATCCCTCGCCAAGTAAGTTTTCGTGTTCTCCATCCCCATCCCTGGTTTCGGAGACACTTTTCTCTCATCCCCGATCTCCGCCGGGTTAACAGATACCCGACCAAGAGTAAATCCCGATGAACATCCAATATTCCAACACTCCAACTCTAACATACACATGAAAAATGAGTAATTGTTGGCTTGTGCAAACGAATCTTCATCTTAATTTACCTATGTTCTATTTCCCAAACATGCCAGGCCATCATAATGAAAACGTAGTATAATGGTATAAAATTTTAGTCTCTTTCTCAAAGAAAAAAAAAGAGTTATGGCAGTGAAACCTGGCTAAATAGAACTAGATCATGCATTTATTGCTGTAATTGGATGCATTCCAATTTCCTAAGACATTTGATACATCAATACAAAATAAATATACCGCATAAATCAACAAAATATGTTGCAAACTTACAATTCTGGAGATGCAAAGGCTGGAAGGCAGCGGGGCGGCGACGGGGCGCTGACGCTGTCGAGGGGTGAGCCTGATGACAACGATATGGCCTGGGCGGAGTCTCCACTCTCCAGAGGAATGCAGGCAGCACTGCAGCTTGAGTCAGCACTTAACAGGTTAACAGGAAGCCAGGAAATGAGGAGACAGGAGGCTAACTGCTTGCAGGCAGCTGCTCATGGAGGATTGAGGAATGAGGAACAGCGGAACGGGGTGAGCAGTAGGCAGTGGCTTCCTGCGCACTGCGGTGCTGCCTTCCTGGGCTCCTGGCGGCTAACCTGCTCGAGTAGATGGGGGAGATGGGAATTAAAGTATGGGATTAGACTTTTCTGTCTTATATATACTGTAGGAAAGTAAACTTGATGATTATTATTGATCAGGAGAGTACATATTTATAGTACAGGACTAATCAGAGTTCGTAACCAACACGAGTAGAACAGATATTATTCTAACATATACTAAACAGTAGCCCACATATCAAGTTTTCGTCGATATATCTGTGGGGAGCAGAAAGTGGAGGAGCGTCCCTGTTCCCGCCCCAGCTTTACCTGATAGGGATGGAATTTCCCCTATTTCTCCATCCACGGAAATTTCTTTATCCCGTCCTCTAATAAATAAAATCCCCACCAGGAATCGCGGAACGGGGCTCATCGTCATCCCTATACATGACCATATGCAGGGACTTTGAGAGAAATTTTGCTGCGTATATATCATATCATGTATGGCTAGAACAAACTAAACTAAACGCTTGTCCTATACATGCATTAGAAATGGAGGTGTGGAGTTGTAGACTTGAATATCAACCCTTGCCGACCCACCAAGTTCCCACTGATGAATAGACTGATGATGCACGAGTCATGTTGAAAACTCTAGTTAGGATATGTTTGGTTGTTGACAAATTTGTTATTCATCAAGATTTGGCAAGGAGTTGAAGCGAGCGAAATGAATATTTAGGACGCCAATAATGCAAGGAAGTAATTGTACAGACATTACTTGGCAAATCAATCCCATGCCATGGCTACGAGAGGAGATGAAATGGCAGTCATTTGCTGCTCTTCACTGGCATCATAATGCATTGTTTTCTTTCCATTTTGTCGCCGTCGCCGTCGCCGGCGCCGGCGCTTTTACATTGGAGTTGGACAGAATAAGACCCATTCCCATACCTACCGCGAGAGAGTCGACTTCACATCCACTCCCAAATCGATATCGATAGCAGCGGCGGCAGCACGCCATGTCCAACCGGCGGCGCAAGCGCGGCGACCCCAAGCCAGAACCCGCTGCCGGCACGATGCCCATGGCCAACAACATAGTCACTTCCCTCGACGCGGACGGCCCGCGCCGCGAGCTCCCCCTCCTCCGGCTCAACGACCACCAACACCAACACCAGGCGGACTCCAAGGATGACGCAGCCGCCTCCTCGTCGCCGCACCAGCAGCGCCGCCTCTGGGTCAGGGACCGCTCGCGCGCCTGGTGGGACCTCTGCAGCAGCGCCGACTACCCTGACCCCGACTTCCGCCGCGCCTTCCGGATGTCCCGCCCCTCCTTCGACGTCCTCTGCGACGCGCTCGCCGCCACCGTCGCCAAGGAGGATACCGCACTCCGCGCCGCCATCCCCGTCCGCCAGCGCGTTGCCGTCTGCGTCTGGCGTCTCGCCACCGGCGAGCCCCTCCGCCTCGTCTCCAAGCGCTTCGGCCTCGGCATCTCCACCTGCCACAAGCTCATCCTCGAGGTTTGCGCCGCCATCCGCTCCATCCTCATGCCGCGCTTCCTCCAGTGGCCCGATGAGGCCACCGCCACCGCCTTCAAGAACCGATTCGAGGCCACCTCCGGCATCCCGGGGGTCGTCGGAGCCATATACACCACCCACATCCCCATCATCGCGCCCAAGGTATCCGTGGCCGCCTACTTCAACCGCCGCCACACGGAGCGCACCCACAAGACCTCCTACTCCATCACCCTCCAGGGCGTCGTGGGCCCCGACGGCGCCTTCACCGATGTCTGCATCGGCTGGCCGGGCTCCATGCTCGACGACCAGGTGCTCCAGAAGTCGGCGCTGCACCAGCGCGCCACCGCCGGCATGCTGGCCGGGTCCTGGGTGGTGGGCGGCGCCAGCTACCCGCTCACAGACTGGGTGCTCGTCCCCTACGCGCAGCAGAATCTGACGTGGACGCAGCACGCCTTCAACGAGAAGGTGGGGGAGCTCCGGCGCGTGGCCGTGGACGCGTTCGCGCGGCTCAAGGGGCGGTGGGCGTGCCTGCAGAAGCGCACGGAGGTGAAGCTGCAGGACCTCCCCGTGGTGCTCGGCGCCTGCTGCGTGCTGCACAACATCTGCGAGGCGCGGGGCGAGGAGATGGACCCGGAGCTCCGGTGCGAGCTCTTCGACGACGAGACCGCGCCAGAGAAGCCCGTACAGTCGGACAGCGCCAACAAGGCCAGGGACAACATCGCGCACAACCTCCTCCACCGCGGCTTGGCCGGCACCGCCTTCTTCTGAACCTACTGTCACCATTTTCATCCCTGCCTGCTTTCTTTTGCATTTCTTCCATTTCGATTCCCATTCCAAATTTTATTGTTATCACTTATCAGAGCATCATCTCTAAGATTTACTCCCTAAAGCTAAATTTTAGTTACTGAGAGTTAAAAACACATCTCCATCACCTCCAAATTTTGGTTTGTTACTCGTACCCGAGTCTCATCTTACCTTCATATCATATCTACATGTAAATTAAGCATATTTTTGTCTTGTCTTATTAGATATTTGATGTATTTTCATGTTATCTTGTTATGGTCAAACTCTTCAATACGATTACCATATTGTGTATGATATATATATATTCGATTTTATATGTGTGTGTGTGTTTTTATGTTCGAAGAGTGACTAATGTTTAATACATCGATAACGTGGCTGATAATCCAATTTTAGGGATTTGCTGTAGGGGATGAGAAATAGACGGTATATTTATTGAGATGACCCTTATTTGAGAATACAGGGGGTAAAATTTTTGATGCTCTTAGCTAGTAGCGCTCATAATCATATAATACATGGTCCAATGTACTCTAAAAGAGAGACAAGTTTTAATATTTTTTGATTAGAAACAGGATTAGTTTACGTGCCCAAGAAGAAGAATTTAAGCTTGAATGAGCTTACATGTGAAAGTTGATGCTAGTGATGATCTCACTAGCAAAGCAAACTTGTCCATTGCTTTTCTTAACTTGTGCTGGCATATACAGGTTTTTATTTGCCACAGCCTGTTAATGTTAATAGTAGTTATAGGTTGACACGGCTCAAATACCTGCTTCTTATGCTATGCTTGTTTTTTTCCCCTTTTCTTCTCCCAATTGTCTGATCTGGGAATTCAAGACACTTTGGTTGGTGGCCTGAGAAAAATGCGTGTCTGGTAGGCACACGAGTCTTTGATGACTCATGCCTGGCGGGGAGATGAACTTGTTTGTCTGGTGATCTGTGCATCAGAATTCAGAAAACTTAAAATCGGGATTACCTAGGTTATCTTCTTCTGACACTAATATTTGAACAATTAAATAATCATTGTTTACATACTCTCTTGACCTAATATCAAACCAGCACATTGTTTATCCAAAGTAAACGGAGCAAATGGAGTGAATAGCAAACCAAAAGCACACGCCAACTTGCAGCTTAATTAAGATGATTAATTAATGTGATAATCACGAAATTACTAGCGGTGTGCGTGTGCTGCACATCCCGGCCTGGCCCTGGCCAGAGAGAGGAATGCTTGCCGGCTACCTCTCTCACTCAGTCTCACCTGGGCCGGCTACGAATTTTTTAAAATAATATGTTTTATTCAAAATTTCAAAATTGGGCTTGACTTTTCAAAAATCACAAATATAGCCCCTGGTCGACAGGCCCCTGTTGACATTTTGTGGTCATGGCTAGAGTTTTTCCTATCGACCAATCTTGGTCAACAAGGGCCTGTCGACCATTTTACCCACTCTCGACCAAGAGTTGGTCGACATGATTTTTAAAAAATAATATAGAAGAAATCTATATTTTGCATTCGAAGCTCGATTAGTTTAAATTGGAATGTTCACAGTGCATGCAACACTTAGTTCGAATATTACATATTAGTAAATTTTATTTATAGTACAGCCACTTGCTCTAATAGCATCTTCTCCGTTGTCTTTTCAATACAAATTGCTTCTTCCTTCATCGCTTTGTACTCAGATTCAGTTTTTGTCTCTATTACCCTTCTATCTTCGTATGTTGGCGCTGCAGTGTCTAATCATCTACATAACGCACACCTCCTTGGATTGTCCTACCATCAACGAGACGTTTTTTTTAAAGTAAACCAGTAGGAGAGGCTCCAACTGAGGCTCATTATATTTAAATAAGACAAATACAGAGTTGCAAGGGTACAGAGGAGAGAGGGGGAGAGGGGGGCTGATACAGGAGGATGGATAAGGGAGGAGAATTAAAACTACTACAACCAGAACGCCAGCGAGGCCCTGAGCTTCGCAAGAGATCTCTAGGATTGGTTGGAGAGTTGAACAAGGAAGATATTTTTCCAGCTCGAAACAGAAGCAGGGATACCATCAAAGGTGCACCTGTTTCTATGCAGCCAGATCGCCTAGGATCAACGAGACATTAGTTACCATAAGAATTGAATTGTGGTAGAAAATAATATATGGTGTTATTCAGACGTACTACGAAGTCATCTATATTGGGGCAGACGAATTTTCTTCTTCCTAATGTCTCTCCTTCAAAGGACATCAGCAGCAGGCACCAATCGCCACAACCGCACTTGGGGTGTTCCGTCCACTTTGGAATTCCTAGCGGATTTGTTCTCCATGTTAAGCTAGCATGCTCCACCTTGAGATGGTGCTCTGCCTTCCTCCATATGTACTCATTTATTGTCTCAACCTCTCTTACATGCCCCTTTCGTTTGGCAACCTAGCAGTGTCAATCCACAATATGAACCAGCACATTCTCGAATCACCCTAGCGAAAACAAAGTGTTGGAAGTATTAGTTCAGATTGATAGATATGTCGAGTCATGAATGCATTGGGTTATTCCGTAGAAGCTTACCACTAAATCATCGTTAATGTTAAGGTAAATGTTAAGGTAAATGAAGTATCTTCTGTCGAGATTTTGCTCTAACAAAGAAGTCATCACCTAGCAATGGTCTCGATAGTAGCCAATGAAGTTACCTAGAACAACAGTCAACGAACACTATAGATAGGTGTCAACAGTAGAACTAAATGTGAAAAGGAAAGGGGCTACAAAACAGAAAAAGCGTGACCAAGTAAAAAACTAGATTTTATTAACAAACTACCTAGGTTGATGACATAAACTACCTAATTATTGAAAAGTAAACTAAGTTGATCTTCTAACCTACCTAAGTTGATCTTCTAAACTATCTAAGTTGGTCTACTAAGCTACCTAGCTACCAAATTTGATCTAAGTTCAGCTAACTAAACTACCTATGTTGATCTAAACTACCCTAAACCCTAAACTAACTACTACTACCTAAACTAGCTACCTAAACTAACTACTCTAAAGAGAAGAGGAATGCCTAGAGTTGTAATTGCTGAAGGCCACGAGTGAAGAGGAGAAATGAGACGTGAGGGGAGGGGCCATCAACCCCCTTTTATAGCCAGCTCCATCGATCGTTGAACAGTCGATAGGAGCCATGTGGCCTCATGTTGACCGATGATCGGTCGACTGAGCTGTTAGATTCTTCTATCGACTGACCATCGGTTGACAGGAGACTAACATATCTATGTTGACCGTTGGTCCATCAACACGAGCGGAATCGACGGACTAATGGTTAATAGGGGTCTAAATTTGTCATTTCTAAAAACTTATGCCCGATTTTGAAATTTTGAATAAAAAAATAAATTCCCCTGGCTGCAGTGCAGGACCAACATTTCACAGTGCCTAGCCTACCTAGGTGCAAAGCATCAACATCTGACGTGAGCTGAAAAAACGTGCAAATCAATACCACTTATTTATAATTATTTTTTATTGTAGTGGTTAAGAACATGAGAAATCTATGTCTAAACAACTTTCATTTTTTACTTCAATGATTTGGTGCTTTTTATAAATTTAGGTTGAATTGTTTGATTCAATTCTTAGATTTTTTAGATAAAAAATTGATTAAAAATCCTAACCAAACACAACGTAAGATAAGATAAGATGAGAGGAGTAGTATTTTGTCTGTCACATAAAAATTTTATTTTTAAGATAAAATTATTAAATTAATTCTAAAATAATATTTAAAATATCTTTTATTAATAAAAATAATATATATTATCTAAGTAATATCAAAGAAATATAAATTTTTAGGAGAGTAAGAGGTAGGCAGTCGCCTACCAGGCAGACAAGGACGTGGTGCTCGCTGGATAGGTTCACCTTCTCCGACTTGCGACAGAAGTGTGGTCAGAGTAGGCGTGGTGGTTAATAGATTATGCGCTAGTAGTACTTTATATTTGGAGGTCTGACTTGGCTGATCGTCGACGTTATGTCCAAAACAATGTCATACTATTTTCTGATACACTTGCTATCATCGATGAAATCTATCAAACACTTTATTATAACATGCTAACTACGTCTTTTTCTTTTTAGCTAGATGGCTTCCTCGTCCTTTTGCCTGTCTCATCCCTCCGTGAATCGATCGACCATTGTGCCACTACGGTGATCGATGCCAACTTGAGACCACAAAAAGACATGATATTCGTGAAAGGATATATTTTCTTTACCCCAATGTTAAGATGGAGTTGTGGTACCACTCGAATAAAAGGAAATATGGCTTCATTGAGTAGGTAAATATAGAGAACCTAGTATGGGATGGATGTTAGTTCTCGCCTAGCGAAACAAATGCAGAGTACGCTAGAAGGAAGGTGGAGCACGAGCGTTGTGCTCAGTCTGAGCAAGGTGATTGGAGAACTAATTTGATCGAAGTGCCTCCGTGGCTTAAATGACCTAAATGCTATTGCAGAGACTGTTACCAGGTGATGACCTCAATGTTAGGATGAACTATTGGCAGAAGATACTTCATATGTCCTAATATCGATGACGACTTGATGATAAGTAGATGAATACATAGTTAATTTATTTGGCTTTGTGCGTTATTAGTCTGAAAGATTGGAATATTTCTACCTTACACGGTGATCCAAGAAAGTGTGTGTTCATATAGTGGATTAACAAATCAAGGTTGTAAAATGTGAGAGGACCTGCAAGGGAGGCCGAGACAACAGAGGAGTACATGAGAAGGAAGGAAGAGCACCGACTAAAGGTGAAGCATGCTAACTTGAGTTGGATCACAAATCCTCTATGAATTCCCAAGTGAAACCAACGCCCTACGTGCGCCTGTGACAATCATTGTATGCTAACGACCTCGCTGAAAGGAGAAATAGGGAGAAGGAGAGAATTCGTCTGTCCCAACCTAGAAGAAGACTTCGCAGTAACGATCAGAACCAGCTCACAATCTTTTTCAAACAACTTATTACTCCATGACTTAACGTCTTGTCCGTTTTGGCAGCATAATATAAGAAGATGCGTATTCCATCGATAGATAGGTATGACAACGCCTATATACGAGGATAGCATGGCTAGCTAGGATATAATCAAGTAGTTCCCTAGTTTTATGGTCGATGCTGTAACTTTGATTGTAAGTAATCAAGTTTGACTTGCAGCTAAAAAATGCTTGAAGTGGAAGCGCTCTTCTCCAGTTTTTGCATGAACATGCTTAAAGGGGAAGCACACTTCTCCGGTCTCTCTTTTCTTATAGGAAATAGTTGTTGGTCTTATTGTACTAGTCTTTACATGAACATGTTTGAAGATGAATCACTCTTCTCTAGTATCTATGTTTCGAGCAACAAATTTTTTCTTTTTCGTAACAAAATTTTCATCCAAAAACTACTTTTATCCATTTGAACGGGCAAAGCATCTAGGATTAGTATGTAGATTTACATGACTAGACCCATACACAATCATGATCATGAGTTTTTTCCTATACCACTAAAGCTAGAACATGCTTGAAGTGAAAGCGCCCTTCTCCAATCTCTATTTTTCGAGCGTCGAAAAAATTTCTTTTTTGGAGCAAGTTTTTTCTAAAAAATTTAGCCTTCTGTTCATACTTAAAGTGTCGTCAAAGGCTTATAAAATATCGACAGAGATTCTGTTAATAGTTAGATTATCGATAGAGGCCTCTATCGATCTTTGAAGTATTGACGTAGTTCTGTTTTTATGATTTTTCGAGCGCTGTTCTGAAATTTCGTAAAAAACCATTATGTATCAAAAAAAAATCGACAGATTGATGGGTTGGCTCGTCGCCACGTGGCTCCGCGTTGCCTTAACGGCCCAGACGTCAACGCCACTCTCTCGCTGACACCATGGGCCTCCTCTGCCTCCCTTCCTCTCCCCACCACGCAACACCCGATCCCCAAATCCTTCTCGCCCTCGTCTCCCTCTCCCTCTCCCTCTCCGGCCGGCGCACGTCTCCGGCAGCTAGCAGCGGTGGCGGCAAGGCAAACTAGCGCCAACTGGATCAACTAGCGGCTACTACTACCTGCTAGCTTGCTTGTGGGTGGCTGGCTGCCTGTGGCTCACTCATCAGTCCCTGCTTCCTTCCGCGCCAGGGCACCTCCCGTGAGCCGCCATCTCCCTCCATCACCTACCGCCGGATTCTCCCCAGATCCGCCCATGAGTAGGCCCCTGCGCCCAC
>KE372845.1:231533-242566 GCA_000418225.1 Zizania latifolia | reverse complement strand
CCGCCCCCACGCTTAGCTCCGCCGCCGCGGGCCTCACGCTCTTCGCCGCCGCTGCCGTCGCCGAGGCCATGGAGGAGGCTCTCGGTGCCGCGCTGCCGCCGGTCACCACCCCCCGCCCAGGGGAATCGCCTGTCAGTGTCACAGAGGGCGATGCCTCCGCCTGCGGGAGCCCATGCTCCGTCGCCAGCGACTGCAGCAGCGTCGCCAGCGCCGACTTCGAGGGCTTCGCCGAGCTTGGCCCCGCGCTCGTCTTCGTCGAGCTCACCGCTGCTGCCGCGTCCGTCGCCGTCGCGGAGGCTGCCGACCCGAGGGCTTCGGGGGGCACAGCGAGGAGCGTCTTCGCAGTGGAATGCGTTCCGCTCTGGGGGCTCGAGTCTATATGCGGCCGCCGGCCGGAGATGGAGGATGACGCTGTCGTGCTGCCGCGCTTCTTCGACGTTCCTCTCTGGATGGTTGCCGGCGACGCAGCAGTCGACGGTCTCGACCGGGCGTCCTTCCGCCTCCCAGCCCATTTCTTCGGCGTCTACGATGGACACGGTGGCGTTCAGGTGCGTACTGTAATATCGATCCGTACGCCTTCTTGCTTGCCTCACCACGTTAAGATCAAATCCCAACCCAACGCCAATAATTTCTTTTTTTAATGGATCATATCTCTTGCAGGTTGCCAATTACTGCCGGGAGAGAATCCATGCCGTACTGACAGAGGAACTGCGTAGAGCAGAGGAGGACGCGTGCGGCTCTGACTTATCCGGGGTAGAGTCCAAGAAGCTGTGGGAGAAGGCCTTCGTGGATTGCTTCAGTCGTGTCGACGCTGAGGTGGGTGGAAATGCTCCAGCTGGAGCACAGCCTATTGCTCCAGATACCGTCGGGTCAACTGCTGTGGTCGCAATTGTTTGCTCCTCACATGTCATCGTTGCCAACTGTGGTGACTCGCGTGCTGTGCTCTGCCGGGGAAAGCAGCCCTTGCCGCTGTCGATGGACCATAAAGTAAGCCCTAGGTACTGGTCGGTTTATCTGTATTTGGCTCTGAGTCATGAGGTTAACAGGATATGTTGTTGTTTGTTCTTCTTCGCGCTTCAGCCAAATAGGGAAGATGAGTATGCGAGGATTGAGGCACAGGGTGGCAAGGTTATCCAATGGAATGGTTATCGAGTTCTCGGTGTTCTTGCCATGTCGCGATCAATTGGTATTTATTTTCACATTTCTGACATAATTGAAGCATCCTCTCATTTGTGCTTAATTATTTATGCCTCTCCAATTTTATTGATGTGACTGTTTGCTGAGCAAGGGTTAGCTGAATCGATGAGATTGTTTGTGACTGGTAGGCCGTTTGTAGCTATTGTGGCAGGGAAAGATGCTCGGCTAATTCCTTTTGTTCTTAAGTGATTTTTGATGTTTTGATTCAGGGATAGGTTTCTAGCTATGTTGCACACATACATGATACTTGCACTGCAATACACGATTTTCCAAAAGGATGGATGCCCTGATACAGCAAGACTATATCAGAGAATCAGACATTGTGATCACCTTGATGGACAACTCATTCATTCTGGTTCATTTTTGTTGTATTGAAGCTTCGGACTATATGAGAGAATCAGACATTGAGATTACCTTGATGAATAATTCCTTCATTAGCTGTTCATTCTGGTTCATGTTTGTTATATTGACCCTTCAAAGTAGAGAACAAATCATAAAATCATGCTATTCTTCAGTTATTAGTTTCAGTGTTCATGTCTCCCGCCAAAATTTGCTAATGGGCAAGCTAAGGGCATATGCCAAAAAATAATTCATCAACCAATCAACCTGTCCCAAGCTGGCCCTTGTGTTTTAATATTTGTTGCTCTCAACATGTTATGCAGTGATTGGTAATTTGATTTCAGTGTCATTATATAGAGTTCTTCTGTTGATGCTTCGAACTAGATACATCATGTATGATTTCTTGGTGTACGTGCCAATACTTCTGATCTGTGTCTTTGATCTATTTGCAGGGGACAAATACCTCAAGCCTTATATAATCCCAGTCCCTGAGGTCACAGTTGTTGCCCGTGCAAAAGATGATGAATGCCTTGTTCTTGCAAGTGATGGCCTCTGGGATGTAATGTCCAATGAGGAGGTTTGTGATGCTGCTCGCAAGCGGATACTACTGTGGCACAAGAAGAATGCGGCTACCATATCGACATCGTCGGGCCAAAGAAACGGCGATTCTTCAGATCCAGCCGCTCAAGCAGCTGCGGACTACTTGTCCAAGCTTGCCCTGCAGAAGGGGAGCAAGGACAACGTCACGGTGGTCGTGATTGACCTCAAGGCACATAGGAAGTTCAAGAGCAAAGCATGACATAATCACATTGCCTCCATGAACAATAACAATAGTTTATAGGAAGCTAGAAATGTGGAAAATCCAACGACAGTTTGCTTGGTCTGCTGCATCGGTACATCGACCAGCTCAGTGCTGCTGCGGCTGCTGCTGCTTTGCCCTCGCCATTTATTTCTGCCGAGGGATGTACTAGTATTTTTCTACACGGTACAGATTCCCGAATCTGATTCGGAGTGAGGTGGATCCGGGAACTCTGGGGTCCGCTCAAAACAGAAACATAACAACATCTGTAGATGTAGCTAGGAGTCCTAGGACAGACTGGGTTTCTGCCTCTGTCATTAATCGTTTTTTTAACCGGTAAAAAGATACTACTTTGCAAACATGTCACATTTTCTATATCCTCTTGTGCCTTGTAATTAATAGTAGGACCTACTACCTCTTGTTTCTTTTTGTACTTGCCGATGTACTTGATACAGCGGAGGAATGCCTGAACTGGATAGTGGCGAGCTGAAGAGAAACAAGTTGCAGAAAAGATCCTGTGCTGTACTAGTTACAACCAGCCTTGAATTTATGTTGAGATTACTTCAGTGGATCCGAGACGGATTCTTTCTGGGACGGCAGCAAAAGGTGTAGTATCCTATTCAAGGAAGAAGTGAACAATAACATTACTAGGCTCGTCTGATAGTCGTAGGAAGCATTTTCCAAAAACAATAGACTAGAGTTGAAACTTAGTTAGAACCATTGATTAAGGTTCAAACATAAACATATGAATAGTTTCTCTATGTGTGTACTCCTGTTTAAGACTAAATCATTAGAAATAATCTATCATTTCAAGTCTCTTTTAATTGTTTCCATCCAAGTCAATTTACGTCTTCCTGTTTCTTCTTACACTATTGTCATGTCTCATGATTTCACTTTACACCGGTTCATCTAGAGTTCCATTTTCAAAAACAACATTTAATTTAAATTTAAATTAATCAGTGTTAACATGTTTTTTGAAAGAAAATATTAGCATGTGCAGCCGACTGCAGAGATTAAGAAATGCCTCCTGTGTTGGTTTTGGTAATTGCTCATTTTTCTCCTAAAAGTAAGAACTCTCATTCTGATGCTCTTTTGCTATATAAAACCCTATTGTCTATGTCAGTGAATCACCGAGCAGTCCATCCAAGGAGTATCCGAGGTAGTGAATAGATGTTTAGGGAAGCGTAACACTTTCGAACCCGATGATCGACTCTAACAAATAAGAGCCAAGATTTATACTGGATCAGGCCTCCCGAGGGATAATCCATGGGTGAGGCTTTCACTCAGCTGGCTGGGTGTGTGGAGGTAAGTTTCTAACTTGCAATATTTTTCCTCTTTCTCGTTTCATCTTTTGATCATCCCATCTTTGGCTATAGCTGCTCCGGGCGCGGCTGGTGGTGGAGGCCTCGGGTGTGGGCCGGGTGGCCATCCTCGAGGCTGAGGTCAAGCAGCTCAAGCGTGAGCGTGCTGACCTCAAGGCGAAGGTCGAGGGGCTAATGTGGGAGGGCGTCGAGGCCTAGACCGCGACAAGCTCCTCAGCGATGGCGGCTGAGAATGCCACCAAAATGGCCGAGGAGGCTGGGCGGCTGGAGGAGGCCGCCAAGGCTGTCCCCGATGCGGCGAAGAAGGCGGAGGAGTCTACCCAGGCCACCTACGAGAAGTCCAAGGTGACGACGAAGGAGGCTGCCGCTAATTTTGAGAATAAGTGTTTGTATTTGGTACTTCCGATTGTTTGCCCTGTCCTTTGATCCTAATGCTCATTGATTTTCTTCTGTAGGGAGCCATGATTAGGCCAATGCTCGGATCGCCGAGCTCGAGGCGGAGGTGGGTCAGACCCACTCAATGGTCGACCGCCTTCACTTTCTGCTGGTGGATATCCTATTGTCGGACGAGGAATTCCAGGCGAAGCTCGAGGGCGTAGAGACCAAGCTCCGCCTCTTTGTTGCCGAAGTGGACCTCAGGCGGATGGTCGGCGGGTTTCCCGATAGGGTGTCTCCCGAAGGCGCTGCCACCTATCGGCAGGAGTTGGAGGAACTTGTCGTCTCCATCGCTGGGGACCTCGAGCTCCTACTGCCCGTCGAAGATCTAGAGTAGGCGGCGGCGCCCCCGGAGGAGTAGAGTAGTCAATATCTGCAAGGATTAGGAACAGGTAGTCACTGTGAATTTTTTGTGATGAAACTTTGCTTTTTATGAATAAAGGTCCTTCTTGTCTTGTAAATTTCGTGTGCCAAAGTTGCTAGTGTCCTGGGGATCTAATGCCACATGCACGCCTACTGACATCAGGCAACACAAGTCCCTGAGATCTTTGAAGCTTTGGATTTTGTTAAGTCCTTTTGCATGGCCAAGGTCAGACCCCGAGCCCTCGGTATAGCCATATAGTCCTAGGCACAGAGAACTAATGCCGCTTACGCGCTAACCCGACATCAGGCGTCACGGGTTCTTGAGACCCTTGAGGCTTTGGGAAAGTTGAGGCTAAGGACTCGAGCCTCCGAGAGTCTCAGCAAGTTGTCGAGTACCGAGAGGAGCGCTAACGCTTGCTCTTTTTTGCTCACACGGTTGTTAACGCCAATCCTAGAGCTGCTTCATAGGGGCACAACTGGTGAGCTAGGTGTATGACATTTTGCATTAATTTGAGAGAGTCCAAGCCTAGCAGGTTAGCGATAAAACGTAAGACGCGAGTTGCGTAAAATAAAGTTTAGCTTTATTTATTTATGGTTGTGAGCGGAAGGGTACGTAGCTGAACAAGGGAAGAAAATTTGAAGTCATCGAGGCCTGACGCTGCCGCAAAAAGGTGTGATGTCAAACCGTGGCCTGGAAGGTGGTCCCTTCGAGGTCAATTCCTATCAGGCCCATCGCCTTCGCGCTCCTGCTCCGTTACTCGACTTGTGCCGAGGTGTCTTCGTTGGTCTCCTTGCACCATGTCCTCCCACGGGTCCATTGTTGCTAGGACTGTCCTGAGGTATTGCCTTGCCTTGCTTTTCCCTAGCACTTGAATCATCGATTGGTTCTCCTGGAGGACGAAGTGTTGTTCCAGGGCTTCCCACTACGACGCCTTGTCATTTTGGTGAGTCTGCTGGAGCTAGGCCCGGGTGTCCTGAGGCCTCCGTCAATCGCTTTGTGGCACGACCAAGTGAGTCAGTCGGTGAGCCACCCACCTGCGTGCTCGAGGAAATCATCCCGAGCGCGAAAAGGAGAGCCTTGCCGACGTGCATCTTCTAACCGGCTTGAGAAATGCTGGATCACTTGACTCACGACCTGATTGGCAAGTTGGTCCATCATCATCTCTATGACGGTGTCGGTTAAGCATTTTTTGTGACCTGATCCGCCTTCCTAGCGGTGAAGCGGTCGAGGACCCGATGCGGAGACCAGGGTGGTGTCAGCACTGAGTCAAAGGGGACCAGTCTTTCAGTTGAATCAGCGACAAAAGTGGTGTCGTCGAGGATGAAGATCGTCCTAGGTTTGGCGGAGAGCCGATATGGGGATGCCATCAGATTCTGGCAAAAATTGCCATGATCCCCTACCTGGCACTAACTGTTGGTGAATCGCTAAGCAGTTCACCCAAGGGAGTACGTACCTGAGGTAGTGAATAGATGTTTAGAGAAGCACATCACTTTTGAACCGATGGTCGACTCTAGGAAATAAGAGCTAAGATTTATACTAGTTCAGGCCTCCCGAGGGATAATAGCCATACGTACAATGTTTTGGTGTATTATATGGTGTCTAAGCTTACAAAGTACAAATGCGTGAAGAAAAACTCGCCTGGATGCTAAAAACCTTGTCTTCTAGGGGGTGCCTCGCCCCCCTTATATACTCAAGGGGCGAACCCAATGACCCAGGACTCTACACCGAGTTAGTTTCTCTGATACCTAAGATCACATACCAAACTCAGGTGCTAATTTCCTAATTACAAGGATTCTGATACAAGCATATCTCTTTATACTGGATTTAGGACTCGGTTCTCAAATAAAGACCTAATCTTTCTTATCGGGACCGAACCCCCTACATGGGCTATACCGGACTCCAATGCTGGACTTGGTCTACTCTCGGTCTTGGCTGATAAGCCCAATGTGGGGTACTTAAGAGTATATCCTCAATAGTCTATAGTCTTCACCATCAGTGGTTTAGGGGTGCTCACCTTGCTAGTGAGGATAAATCTAGTAAATTGGACCTCGGATCCATAGCACAATACTCACCTCGCTAGCTTAGGGAGTTGCCAATCTCACTTTCCCTATTTTCCTCTAATCTCATCCCTTCTCCCCCACAAACCCTAATCTCGCATACTCTCCAAACCCTAGACTCCACCTCGATCAGCCCACTCGCAATCAATGAGGTGCAAGAAGAACATCGCCATTGATGACGATGAGTGCTCCTTCCCGAAAGGAGTCCTTCGCTAAGCCTACCACCGACAAGAACAAGACCAAGAAGGGTGGCAAGGCCACCCTACCTGAAGATGACTATGAGTCCACTCTGCTGCTACTGCCCTGCGATGAAGAGAACAAGGAGGAGCCATATTAACGAACTCGATCACTCAAGTCTCATCTCTCTCCCGCGAGATTTAGTAAAGCCGAGCCACTGCCAAGTTCATCAGTAGGAAAAAGGTTCTGATGGTTTGAGTTGACTCAGTGCTAGCCAGGGCTTGCTGGGAAATAGCCATCAACATGTCTCCTCCATAATCTTATTGTGCATCCAATTCTGGTTTGTTTTGTTTTTCCAATTGTATGGCACTCACGACCTCTTCTACAACATGTAGCTGGATTGAGGAGGCACACTTATGCTCCCTGCCCCATTTCTCTCCATAGGTGAAATGGCACCCTCAATGCAACCAACTTGTCATCCTTATGGTTTGCTTTGTCTTCCTTCTATTCCTCTTCTATCTTTTGACAAACTGCTGCCGACATTCTTTGGAGGAAGTGGTAAAAGCAAGGGCACTCCTCTAGTGTAATTTCTGCTAATATTACCACTTAGTCCCTTATGCATTTCCCTTCTCTTAGTTTCTTCCAAGGCCTCCTCCTGTAGGAAGGCTAAGGCACAAACTACATCCAAATCCTTACGTCTTTGAATCATTACTACATACCTGATTTCCTCCTTTAGTCCTTCAACAAATCGGGTAATAAAATATATGGGACTAATGAAATTGTCATAGGCCAATAGCTGATGCATGAGTCCATCAAATTTTTCCACATATTCTACCACTGTCCCTTCTTGTTTAACATTGAACCAATGTCTTATCAAGGATTGATGTTTATCTGTGCTGAATCTGGTACAAATGCTCTCACACAATTCTTCCCAATAAACTCCAACCGACTATGACCTCACTGATTGCAACCAAAAAATAGCATTCCCAACAAAACTTAGAGTTGCTAATCTCATAATTGCTCCTCCACATCTATGGATTATCACTAGGGATGGGAATCGGGTACCACAGATACAGGTAGTGTATACATATACTTATACCCACAAAAAATATCTATACATGTAACCGTACACATTACCCGTGATGGATAAAGACGCGTGCCCATATCCGCTACCCGTAGGCGTTGTATACCTGTAGGTATACCCATTTACCTGTAGGATCTATGCAGGGCGTCATAGGAGGCTTGTTGTGTGGGGAGGCCGAGGGTGCAGGGTGCCAATTATGTGGGGGCCAGCATGGGAGGGGTGGCACAGGGGGCATTGGTGGCCAGTGGCATGGGGGCGACGTGGGATGCCACCGGCATGAGGGGCTGATGCGGGAAGCCGGCTTGAGGGGCCAGTGCTAGGGCCACAGGAGGCCCACGCTGGGGGCCAATGCGGGTGGTCAGTGGTATAGGGGGCCATGCGGGAGGCCACTGGCGTGGGGGGCTGGTGGCGCGGGGGGCTGACGGTGTAGGGGGCGACGTCGAGGGTAGGGCTAGATATTGAGCTAGCTTGAGCTAACGAGCCAACTTGGCTTGTTAAGATAACGAGTCACAGAGCTGGCTTGGCTCGTTTGACAGCTTGAGCTGGCTCGTTTAGCTCATGAGCAAAATCAAAAATATAATTTGCAGGCTACAGCCAAATTGGATGCTAGTTAATTCATACAATTTGACAATCATTATTGGGGTTCACAGTCCATGGAATCAAAATCATAATTGGTTTACATTCACACATTATATAATTCATAACTTATAAGTGTCGAAACTCAAAAGTCCACAGCATAGTCCACAATGCCCCTTTCACAAATACACCATAGATTGCAGTTGTACCTTCCATGGCTCCATGCTCTAGCATTCCAGCAAGGTGCAAGCAGCAAGCTCACCTATCACCTCTATGATCCATTATTCAAGCATTCCAGAATGATAGATTGTAGTCCATCTTCAAGCTCCAAAGCCTCTGTTAGTGAATCACTGAGAAGTCCACCCAAGGGGATACCTGAGGTGGTGATTAGATATGTGTAAGAGAAGCGTAGCGCCTTCGAACTCGATGGTCGACTCTAGAGCATAAGAGCCAAGATTTATACTGGTTTGGGTCTCCTAGAGGATAATAACCCTACGTCTAGTGTTTTTGTGTTTAATATGGTGGTGGAACTTACAATACGACGCGATCAAGCTATGAGGGCTTGAGGCATCGAAAGCAAGAAAAATATGATGGGATTGGATGACTAGATGATGGATGCCTCCACCTCCTTTATATACTCAGGAGGTGAGTCCAACAACCCAGGACTCTATCTCGAGTCGATCAAGGATTGCCTACCGACCTTGGGTGCTAAATCCCTAAATACTAGGATTCTAGTACAAATAAATCACTTGATGTTATATGTGGAGTTTGACTACCCGATAAGAACTCAACCTTCTTTATCAGTGCTGAACCCCTCTTCATGGGCTATATCGGACGGTCAATGCTGGTCTTGGCCTGCCCTTGGTCTGGACTGATAAGCCCAGTCGTGGGGCACTCAGGGGTCACCTCACCGATAGTAGCCCCCTGAGCTCTTCTTAGATTGATAGAAGAAATCTTCGATAAAACAAGCTGAAAGGAGCTCTCTTTCAATCTAAAGCTTCTGTCAAATTCTGATGATTTTGAAAAAAAACTTTGATTCCCTTCTTTTGTGTGAGGTGCACCGTGTAGGTGCACCCACACGGTGTAGCCCCCGAGCCTCGAGGTTAATGGACATTTAGCTCGAGGGTCAAAAAATAATATGAGGCGGTCCTCAAAGGTTTGAAGCTGTTAGCTGAAATAGAAGCCGATGCCATCGAGATCATGAGAGATTCATTATTGGTGATCAGGCAACTTTCTGGACAATATGACTACAAAGACGAAAATTTGATGGTATATTTTGAAAAATGCCAGGAACTGTTAAAAAGATTTAAGATGGTATTATTAACACACGTATCAAGGAGTCAGAACCTAGAAGCTAATGACCTAGCACAAGCCGCATCAGGGTATCAGCCAACAGATAAGCCGGTTGAAGCAGAAATAGCTGATATCGATACTTAAGATTAGAGGGCCGAAATAGTAAGTTGTCTACAGGATCCATCCCAATCGGCCTCAAAAAAGCTCCGTTATAAAGCATTAAGGTATGTCTTGCTGGATAAGGAATTGTACTATCAGACGATTGATGGGGTTTTGTTAAGGTGCCTAAATCTGGAAGAAGCTAAAGTTGTAATGTGCGGGGTACACGAAGGAATCTGCGGTACCCATCATTCAACCCATAAGATGAAATGGCTGCTACGTCGCACCGGTTATTTTTGGCTAACGATGCTCGAAGATTGCTTCAAGTATTACAAGAGATATCAAGACTGCCAGAAATTTAGGAATATACAACGAGCTCACTCATCGGCCATGAACCTGATAATCAAGCCTTAGCCATTCAGAGGTTGGGGAATAGACATGATTGGCCAAATCTATCCATCGTCTACCAAGGGACATAAGTTTATACTAGCAACCACCGATTATTTCACCAAGTCGGTGGAGGCGATTCCTTTGAAAAAGGTAACTTCTAAGGAGACCATAGAGTTTATCAAGGAGCACATTATTTACAGGTTTGGGATTCTACAAAAAATCACCACCGATCAAGGATCGGTATTCATGTTAGAAGAATTCCAACAGTTTGCGGTCAGCATGAGAATTAAGTTGCTCAATTTATCACCCTACTATGCCTAAGCAAATGGCTAAGCCGAAGCCTCAAACAAAAGTTTGATAAAATTGATCAAGCGCAAGATCATAGAACAACCCAAAAAATAGCACACAACGCTGGCCGATGCACTATGGACATATCAGATGGCGTGCCACGGATCAACTCAAGTGTTGCCTTATCAGTTAGTCTACGGACATAAAGCCATACTACCATGGGAGACAAACATCGGCTCTAGGCTTCTTGCTCTTCAGAACGAGTTAATGGCCGATGACTACTATAGGCTAATGACCGATGAGTTAGAGGACTTGGCACAGAATCGGCTTCGTGCGCTCAAGAAGATACAAGAGAATAAGGCAAGGATGGCAACACATTATAATAAGAAAGTATCAACCAAGACGTTTGAAGAGAACAACTTAGTCTGGAAACTCGTGCTACCGATTGAGACTAAAGATAATCGCTTCAGCAAATGGTCTCCTAATTGGGAGGGTCCCTATTAAATAAGCTGAGTTATACCGAGCAATGCCTACATTTTGAAAACATTAGAAGGAGAAGAGTTTGTAAAGGCACTCAATGGGAAGTACTTGAAGAAATATCACCCGAGCATCT
>KE372845.1:174758-210999 GCA_000418225.1 Zizania latifolia | reverse complement strand
ACACCTACATGAATGGTCCGCCAAAATCTGGCTCCTCGCCTTGCGGGGACGTGGCCTTCTTTTGCCGTTCTGATTTTTGGTAACTTGGCCCATATTCAGGATATAGAAACCGACTCAGTTTAGATCGCGATCGTGACGCGAGATTGTGCCGTCCCCATATAAATACCTATCTAACTGGTCCCTTCCAGATTAGATTAAAACAGATCAGAACACCTCAAACCGAGTTAGGGTTTTGCCTCCTCTCTGCTGCACCGCCGCCGTAGCCTTCTCCATCCTGCCACCGACGTGTACCGTTGAACATGAGAGCAGGTCTTCAAAACCTGTCGTCCTTGTGATCATACACCGGGATAGGGCGAATAATGTTTTTGGGAAAAGCTCCGCGTGACTGCTCACGTCCATCATCATGGCGCGTCTTCTGTCTATGTCAACAGTCGATCGCCGTCGTCTATGGTCCGACGCCAATAGGGACCTATCTGCACCGGTGTTGGTGAAGTTTTTGGTGACACGCGTGACCTGAGAGATCTGCTTAACTCTAGTGCAGGTCCTAAATTTGGGTTCGTGACGTGCCAATCAGTTTGATCCTGCAACTGATTAGATAGGCAAGAAAAACGTAAGTAGTAACGCATATCGGCTATCGAGCCGATGGTTTCAACGCGTATCGGATAACTATGAATAAAATACAATAAGAACATGGTGAAGGCCAATCAACACAGTATATTAAATGCATTATGTACAAGAAATGTATTTATTATGAAACCATTCGGGACATCGGCATCGGCCTGAACCAACTAATCTGTGAAAGCAATTGAAAGTAATACTAGAGCCGATATCGGGATGTAAGAACAAGATATGTAATAACGTTAGGCCGATGAGTATCACTCGATACAACAATGAGATTAAAACGCAGAGAGATAACCTATCGGCTTATACTCCAATAGAACCTGGTTGTAGCATACCCGATCAGTTTTCGCATTATTATTCACTATGACCGCAAGATTGGACCGAACCAAGACAGTCACTAAGTCATAACAAACTACAATACAAATCAGATCGGCAAACACTTCATCCAAATGAACGATACATGACATGAATCAAATACATAAACTAAGATGTCAAACTTAACCGATGAAGCCTCAGATTAATATATTTGATCTAAATCACGCACCTGGTACAGCATGATCGATACATAGACTAAGATGTCAGACCTAACCGATGAAGCCTTAGATCTACTAATCAATACATGTTTAGCGGAACTTACCTCTCGCTGGAGATCGGAGCGATGCAGCCCTGTGAGAGAGCAAGAACTCACCGGTGGCAAGTTTGACGATGCGCTGAGAGTTGTTTGTTGATCTGTTTTTGATGATGCTAAACTAAACCTAAACGTTACATATTTACAGTCCGGAGACTTGCTGTCCTACATGGATATGACTGCAACTAAAAAATATATCTTCCCTTTTTATTGGCTTCTTCGTATCTTTATCCGATCACACGCGCGTATTGCGGTTGGGCTTCATTGACCGTGCTTTGACCGGACTCCTTGACTTCCATTGACTGTGCCAAAACTGTGTTAGGCTTGGGCTTTACCAAATTTTGCCGTTAACAACCGGCCACAACTTTGTCATCTGCAACCGTACAGTATGTGTGTCGAGTTCTTATATGGTTCTTAATCATGTTTAGCGAGATCATGATTATCATGTTCCTGTTTACTAGTATGTTAGATCTGTTTATAATAGTTCTTGTGGATGCCATGATTTATTTAGTTCAGAATTTAATACTGTAATTGCCTAATTATCCAATAATCCAAAAACCTTATGATAGGCAATCTGTAAGTACTTCAATGGCTGGTTTTGTCGATGCACTGAGGCCAGAAAAATTTTCTGGTGTGCATTTTAAGATATGGCAAGAAAAGTTCTGTCTCTGGATTACTGCTATGAATGTATGGGAAGCGAGATTGGCAAACCTAAAGGCGAACTTTCTTCTAATGAGCAGAAGAAATTCGCGGAGGCCAATAATCTCTTCGTGGGATGCATTCTAGACGTGCTCTCTGACCGTCTGTGTAATGTTTACATCACTGTGATCGATGCGAAAGAGTTGTGGGATGCTCTAATTGCAAAATATGGTGCATCAGATGTAGGCAGTGAACTTTACCTTATGGAGAGTTTTCATGACTACAGGATAGTGAATAACCGTTCTATGGTGGAACAAGCTCATGAGGTTGTATGTACTGTAAAGGAACTTGACCTTGTTAAGTGTCCTCTACCCGACAAGTTTGTGGCTGGATGCATAATTACAACGTTGCCTTCTTCATGGAGAAACTTTGCCACAACTCTAAATCATCAAAGACGGGAGATATCAATTAAAAATCTGATAGCGTCTCTTGATGTTGAAGAGAAAGCTCAGGCAAAGGACGCTTCTGAAAAAGGAGGCGAGGGCCAGCCTAGCGCCAACATGGTACAAAAGTCCCCACATAGCAAGAGCAAAGGGAAAAATAAGACTACTAAAGTTATGAAGACCACTACCTTCAAGAAGAAGAAAAATAAAGCCAAGTTAAATTGCTTCACTTATGGTGTGCTGGGACATTTCTCCAAGGATTATCTAGATCGTGCTGACTGCAAAGGGAAAGGGCTAAGAATGTCAACATGGTGACTATGGGCAACACTGAGGATGGGTATGATAATCTACCTATTATTCTTTTAGTCATTCAAACTACCAGCTGGTGGTTTGATATGGGTGCCAATGTTCATGTGTGTAATGATATCTCTATGTTTTCTTTTTACCTGGCTGTCCAGGATTCTTTCGTCCTAATGGAGAATTGGTCACATGCTTCTATTTATAGTGTTGGAACGGTAGATCTGAAGTTTACTTTGAAAAAGATCGTGCAGCATATCCCTACTATCAACAAGAATCTTGTTAGTGGTTCTGTTCAGTGTAAGGACGAGTTTAAGATAGTTTTAGAGTCCAATAAATTAGTCTTGTCAAAACAAGGACAATTCATTGGTAAAGGTTATGACTATAGAGGTATGTTTCGCTTTTTCCTTTCAGATTTTAGCAATATGTCAGTGAACCATATTTATGGCAATGTTAATAATGATGCGAGTGTTTGGCATTCATGTTTATGTCACGTTAATTTTGGCTTGATGTCTCGACTATCCAGCATGTGTTTAATTCCGAATTTCACCAATGTCAAAGGTTCTAAGTGCCATAGTTGTGTGCAATCGAAGCAACCTCAGAAGCCTCACAAGGCAGCTGAGGAGAGAAACTTAGCACCTCTAGAACTCATACATTCTGATCTTTGCGAGATGAATGATGTGTTGATAAAAGGTGAAAAGAAATACTTCATGACATTGATTGATGATGCGTATAGGTTTTGTTATGCTTATCTGTTGCAAACTAAGGATGAGGCATTAGACTACTTTAAAATCTATAAGGTCAAAGTTGAAAATCAACTAGAGAGAAAGATCAAACATCTAAGGTCATATCGTGGTGGTGAATATTTTCCTAAAATATTTGATGAATTCTGTGAGGAATATGATATTATTCATGAGAGGACGCCTCCCTATTCGCTCGAATCAAACGGGGTTACCGAGTGAAAAACCGCACGCTAACTGACTTGCTTAATGCCATGTTAGATACTATCGGTTTATCAAAGGCATAGTGGGGAAGGCTTTATTGACTGCATGTCATGTTCTGAATAGAGTTCTTAACAAGAGTAAAGAATATACTCCATATAAGATATGAATTGGAAGGAAACCATCACTTTCTTACTTGCGTACTTGGGGGTGTTTGGAGTAAGTCAATGTCTCAATCATGAAGAAATGCAAGTTGGGGCCTAAGACAGTGGATTGTGTCTTTATAGGCTATGCTCAGAGGAGCATTGCGTATAGATTTTTAGTAGTAAAATCTGAGGTGCCTAATATACATACTGATACTATTTTATAATCTTGTGATGCAATATTTTTTGAGAATATGTTTCTTATGAAAGATATGCATAACACTGCTAGATTTTCTGCTAAGATAATTCTTGAACCTGATACACTTGTTAATTTCGAGTCTTCTAAACAACATAATCAGTTTGAGGAAATCCTTGAGGAGGACGACAGTGAAGCTTCTAGAAAGAGTAAGAGACAAAGTGTTGTAAAATCCTTTGGTGATGATTTCACTGTGTACCTTGTGGATAATACTTCTATGACCATTGCTGAGGCATATGTATCTTCGGATGTAGATGATTAAAAAGAAGCTGTCCATAATGAGATGGACTCGATTCTATCCAATGATACATGGGAGCTTACTGAACAATCATACGGTTACAAACCTGTGAGTTATAAGTGGGTGTTCAAGAAAAAGCTTAGGCCTGATGGTACTATTGAGAAGTACAAGGCTCAACTTGTGGCCAAAGGTTACACACAGAAAGAATACGAAGACTTTTTTGATACTTATTTACCTATCGCTAGACTGACTACTATCAGAGCATTACTTTCCCTGGCTGTCTCATATGGTCTTATCGTTCATCAAATGGATATAAAGACAGCTTTCTTGAATGAAGAGTTGGATGAGGAGATCTACATGGATCAGCATGATGGGTTTGTAGTGAAGGGTCCAGAAAGCAAGGTGTGTAAATTATTAGAGTCTTTGTATGACCTAAAACAAGCACCTAAGCAGTGGCATGATAAGTTCGACAGAACTCTAACTTCTGTGGCATTTGTCATAAACGAGACCGATAGATATGTGTACTATCGATATGGTGGGGGCGAAGGAGTTATACTATGTTTGTATGTCGACGACATACTGATCTTTGGCACAAATATTGATGTGATCAATGATGTCAAGTGTTTTCTATCAAAGAGCTTTGATATGAAATATCTGAGAGAAGCTGATGTAATTCTCAACATCAAATTGATTAAGGGCAAGAATAATATTACACTTTCGTAATCCTATTATGTGGAGAAGGTCTTGAGCCGTTTCGGCTATAAAGACAGCAAATCTTCTCCAACACTTTATGATCCCAGTGTGATACTTTAAAAGAACAAGAAAATTGTCAAAGATCAACTGAGATACTCTCAGATAATCAGTTCGCTCATATACCTAGCTAGCATAACGAGACCCAACATATCTTTTGCTATGAACAAATTGAGCAGGTTCATGTCTAACCCGGGTAGTGATCACTGGCATGCACTTAAAAGGGTTATGCACTATTTGGTAGGTATTATGTGTTATGGGATTTACTTTTCTAGGCACCCCGCCGTGCTTGAGAGATATAGTGATTCGAACTAGATTTCTGATGTTGATGAGCTTTACGCCACGACTGGGTATGTCTTTACCCTTAGAGGTGGTGTAATATCATGGAGGTCTTGCAAACAGATCATTTTAATGAGGTTAACCATGGAAGCAGAACTCACTGCTTTAGACATAGCAACTATAGAGGCAGAGTGGCTGCGTGAACTATTGATGGACTTGCCTCTAGTTAAAAAAATAGTGCCAGCTATCCTTATGAACTTTGACAATCAAACTGTGATGGTTAAAGTAAACAGTTATAAGGATAATACAAAGTCATCAAGACAAGTTAAAAGATGATTGAAGTCTGTCAGAAAGTTAAGAAACTCTAGAGTAATATGTGTGACTTATATTCAAACAGATAAAAACCTAACAGATCCCTATACAAAAAGGCTATGACGGAATGTGATAGAAAATACATCGAGGAAAATGGGTATGAGACCCATATGAGTTGCCATAGTGGTAACATAACCTATGTAATCGGAGATCCCGTGAATTAGGGCGTAGGAAAAACAAGCTATTGGTTAACTGTGGAGAGTAATTCCTAACCCTCTCTAAGTGAAGATGCAATACTCTCAGATACTGTAAGACAGTTTGGCTTTATGTCTTAATGTATTTTGTTAGCTTTAATTTGCAAAGATGATATCCTACAGAGCATTCTTGAAAGAATACACCTATATGAGCCTGACTATTAAACGTCGCAGTCTACGAGACTTAGGTGATCTCTAATAAGCTCATTAAGAGACCAGAGAATACGACGTATATGCTTCACCCGTGGGGTAGGCTACTGGCAGCCAAGTACTAGTCCATTGTTTAAGTTCTCAATGAGTGTAGCTTGAAGCTCTAGGCAAGAGTTCAACTTAACAGCCCTCGCTGAAACGCTAGTATATCAAACAGCAGTGAGAAACAGACAAATCTCTAAATGGGCATTTAAGATCTGGTGACGGATTGCTAGAATTTTGGGCTAGGCCCACTTCAATATTTTAGAAATTCCTAATAAAATCTCAAAGGCCCATGCCATGTAAGTGGATGGTAAAACCTTTTAGTCCTATATTGTTAGTATAGGTGAAGGATGATCAACTTATATAGTAGGGTTATCTCTATTCCACTAAGCTATGTGCATGGGGGAGAGAAATAGAGCTCCACACATGCGCGCTCCCTCACCTCGCCTCGCCGGGCCGGGCTCAGGCACGAGCACGGGCCGGGGCTGGGCTGGGACTTCGTGGGCGTGCGGCACCTCATGAACGGTTCGTCGAAATCTGGCTCCTCGTCTTACAGGGACGCGGTCTACTTTTGCCGTTCTGATTTTTGGTAACTTGATCCATATTCAGGATATGGAAACCGATTTGGTTTAGATCACGATCACGACGCGAGATCATGCCGTCCCCACATAAATACTCATCTAATCGGTCCCTACCAGATTAGATTGAAACAGATCAGAACACCTCAAATCGAGTTAGGGTTTTGCCTCCTCTCTGCTACGCCGCCGCCGTAGCCTTCTCCATCCTGCCACCGGCGTGCACCAATGAACGGGAGAGCAGGTCTCCAGAACCTATCGCCCTTGTAATCCTGCACCAGGATAGGACGAATAAGGTTTTTGGAAAGTGCTCCGCGCGACTGCTCACGTCCGTTATCACGGTGCGTCTTCTGTCTACGTCAACCATCGGTCGCCGTCATCTGCGGTCTGACACCAATAGAGACCTATTTGCACCGGCCACGGCTTCGTCATCTTCAACCGTACAGTACGTGTGCCAAGTTCTTATACGGTTTTTAATCATATTTAGCGAAATTATGATTATCATGTTCCTGTTTATTAGTATGTTAGATCTATTCATACTAGTTTTTGCGGATACCATGATTTATTTAGTTTGAAATTTAATATTATCTAATTATCTAACAAGCAATCCTGACGAGCAGTAGAAGAGTTTTGGCAGTCTTTTTGACGTGGAAGATGAGCTTGTAAGCCGCATTACAAGGCGATCTATTGATCTTAACGAAAACTACAAGGCAAGTCAAACGTTATTGCTTTTGTTCTTGTGCATTTTGCTCTGCATTGTCCGTTTGTGTCTAGTGGTACCAAACTACCAGTTATTGATCTTTCAGCAAATTCATCAATCGCAGGATGAATTGCCAATGGGTGACAGTAAATTTGTAGGCTTGTAGTCAAGTTGAAGACCATGTTGAAGATACCATGAAATCACACAGGACAGCTTGTGGAAGGCCCCCTGAACCTGAAGCCTGTCCACCATCGGCAGAAATGACAAGTTAATGGCCCAGAATGCGGTTGATTCACACTTCAGTTTACAAATACAAATATGTAACAACCATATTTTGTTTGGCGTGGCATTTCGCTTTAACTAACATGTGGCATTTCGTGTTTTGCTTAGCCTCTCTGTCGGCCTAAAAGTATAAATCAGTATACTACACAGGGCCGATAATATCCTCAATGAAATCCATATAATGCTGGCCCAGTTAACAATTCAACAAGGCCCAATAGTGACCCACGAAGTAGTCCTTCCAGTACGGCCTACACATGCCCATCCAATTAAAATGGGCTAAAATCCTAAGCTGCCAAATACAAAAACAAACTACACGATGTAGGAACGGCCCATGAATGAAAATGGACTAATTTTGTGTACTACATGTTTTCCTTAAGCAACAGAGATAGCTAATCCAATTAAAACTTAAAAAAAGGTACAAGGGAAAAAACTCACTGCCACTGTTACAGTTCGAGTGCCCTAGCAGAAGAAATACGTAGCCAAAACCACCTGAAACGGATCATCGAATGCTACAACCAAATGACGTCTGACCAAAAAAAAAGAAAAAGAACTTCCCACCAGGCAAGAGTCCATGCGAATTGAGGTCAAGGCTTCTGGAGATGAGCTGATAGTCAGCATATGACAGTGCTCATTTGCACAGTAGTAATCAACTGCAGATAGAAAAAGATTGATAGTTGTACAGCACTCGTTGCTTCCGATTTCAAGGATCTGCCGAGCATTAACTGCTTTGGTGCGGTACAATCCAACATCCCATACGCTTTACTCTGCTGTTGTGGGCTCATCAGTTCTCTTTCCATCATCAACCTCCACAGCTGAATCTTCCTTGACCTCAAACCCTGTACCTGAACTGTTGGCTGCTTGTTCATCAGAGCCTGTTGAGCCAGCGGATGGATTATGGATATCACCAGAGCCAGGCGAAGCTCCAGCTGAAGCATTGTTGGGCTCAGATGAACTGACGGGTTCATCCACTGATCTCTCTGTACCTCCCTCCCCAGATGATCCTCGAGCTGCATCTTCCGCTTCTATGTCTGCCTTGCCATCTCGAACATCCACATGTCGCTCAGATGCTTCAGCTTCTTTGGACGCATCTTCCTCTTCTGTGCACAATAGTTTCTCATCTGTATTAGAATCTTTTTGTTTACTTACATCTGTTAAGTCCCCTGTCTCCACAACAGGACCATTTTCAAGAGACACACTTTCCAGTTGTGGCTCGCTGCCAGTGACCTCGCCAATTACCACCTGATCAGTTTCCTCCGTGCTTAAGGAAATCTCTTCAGAATTGGGGGATGAAGAAGGAACAGAGGCAGCTAAACGGTCATTTATTCCTCTATCGCCATCAAACGTAAACCAGTTGGAATTCGTAAAGAGGGAGCCGCTGTATAACACACACTCTATTAAGCAAGTTCATTAATACAAATAATGGCACGACCACTGAATTATATCAAAATTACCTGTCCTGATCATCACCCAGACGCAACGAAGATATTACTACTTCAGCTGATTCATCATCAAAGTAGACATCCTGAAAAAAAACAGAAGCGCATCAATTCAGACTACAGAAAATCCACAGAGTGCACTTGTATCACAGACATTTGAAGTCAAGTCACTAAACTAACCATGATTCTTGAGGACAAACTATTTGACAATATGGAAGTATTGATGTCACATGCAGCGATATTTCCTGGAAGACAGGGCCAGAATTGGCCCCTAGCCTCGTCAGCGCGGTGGTCTCCGCGCCGGCGAGGTAGGGTTCTAACAATCTAACCCGGCCTGTTTTAATCTAATATTCGATGCTTTATTATGTTCAGCCTGAAGGCATATTTATATTACATCCATATAGCTAATCGTACTAGGACTCTTCTTGACATAAACTAATCCTACTAGGACTCTTCTTGACATAATCTCTAAAGATAGCAATATAATCTAAACAAGACTCTTGAAGATCTAATCCTAGATATATTATTCCTAAATTCCCACGGCTGGGCTAGGCCCTGGCCCAAAACCCTAGCCCAACACCCATGACAATTGAACATACAGATCAAATGGAAAATACATCAAGGGCAACACAAACAGCACTTCTGCATACCTCGTCATCTCGTTCAAGTGATCCTTGTGCCTGCAATAATCAAACATTGCAACATTACTCATGTTCTATAGTGCTTGAGACGATACCAGTGAAGGTAATGTAACCGTTACAGCAGATCAATGCACATTTCATCATGTAAATTTTAGCATGCTACCAAAGCTCAGGCAGTTCCAAGTTCATAAAAATCACCTCTTCAATGTCATCATTGCTGTACATCCCATACCGGAATGCCTGGCTCAGGTTATTAGCAAGTGCCGCAACATCATAGTCCCTGTCTCGGAAATCATCATCATCACTATCCCTACCGCGGTCATGTATAGAAGTTGGACGTCTAGAGCACAAAACATTGATGGCCAAAAGTCAGACAAGAGTATGTGCATACATGCAAAATCACAAAAGTGTCACAACAGGGGGTGATAACCTACCCACAGGCCCAATGATAAACGTTCTCAACCTCATTACGTTTGACCAGGGCAGTTGTCTGCCATTCAACCCACTCGCTGTTCTCCTATAGAGACATTTTTCATCAAGATAATTAATTACATAAAACATTGATGATGCATACAAACTACAGCATGTGATTGCTTGTTTTATATGCTAACGAAATATGAGAAACTTGAAATACCTGCAAATGTGATTGGATTATGCTGTTGCTATTTCCCAACTGAATGAGCTTATTAGCAATTCGAGTTATGTGCCCAATATTCCCAATTTTTGGAGGCACTTTACCTTCTGATGGTAATGTTGGCTGCATGTAGAAGATAGAATACTCAAGATACAGGACCCTATGTCTATCTGGCCTTGCAACAAGGGGGAAAAGGGCATAAGAATCCAGAAAAAATTACTGTGTTAGATTCTGTTGACAGTGAGGAACTTCTTTCAGTAGCAAGAATTTTGCCAACAAGATCACAGTCATTAAGGACATGGTCAATCAGCTGGGATCTTTTAACCTCCAGACAAGAAATGATAATAGCCTCGACATGATGATGCAAAAAGTTATTGTAAGGGTACCTGCAGCACGAATCAATATATGAAAAATCAATGGTAAGGAAAAGCACATAGAGTAACCCTAACCCACTTACTGGAAGAACAAATCAATGCAACGTTTTGTTGCAGATTGGTTGATTAGCTCCTTTTCAGCAGTTTCACTACCAATTGTCAGCAAAACAGAGATGAACTCCACAATCTGGTATGGACAAAAATACCACATGTTAAAACCATAATGGTATAGGAATTAGGAAACTGGAAAGGACCGTGAAGGAACATGTCAAAAGAACAGAAATGATTCTTTGGACATTCCAAGCCTGGACTAACTGAAGAGACTAATGCAAAGCACACAAAACTGATGCCATCAGGACTCATTGCATGCACATATCAGAAATTACCCCACCAGATAGCCCAAGGCAAAATTACTAAAAGTATGTCAAGGGAAGATTAGTGTTTACATCAAATGATGTAAATAACCTGAAGCTTAAGATCTGATGATCCAATCTATTCAGCAAAAAGGATGGGCTTAACCAAAAACAACAAAGCATGTGCCCAAACTTTCAGTTATAAAGACTCACAACATCAAGTCGTACCTTCAAACGGTGTTTTCCAAGAGGGGGCTGCAAACATCCATATGTTGTAGGTAAAACATTTTCAGAAGAAGAAATGTCCAACAACTTTAGCAAATCACCTAGGATGTGATTTCAGGCAGATCTCAGTAAGTCAACTTAAAAAATCCATATTAAATAATTCACCAAAAACACAAAATACTATGACAGATGATGTGGTCTGCGGTAGATAGAATTAAGATCTTAAGAGATAAACTACATAAGTAACAATAGCATAACAGTACTTCCAAATATAGAGCACTCACCAAGGCTCTCCAGCATACCATCAACTGTCTCTGGGCTGGCAGTGACCAATGTCCCATGGCTTAAGTTACTTCTAAATGCTTGGTATGAGGCTGACGCTAGTCTTTTTGGATCCAACAAAGATATACACACTGACAATGAATGAACTAGGACAGATTTGGGACGTGATTCTTCAAGAGCATGACGAAACAACCTCCCAACAAAACTGAAATGAGCATAAAACAAACAGAAAAGATATATGCATATCAACATGACAAATTGACAATTGCAGAGAAGGGAAATTGCTAACACAGCATTCATACTATTCTGACCAATCACCAAATAGTAAATATAACATAAAACACAAACCTTGGACTGCATATTTTTGCAGCAAGAGCAGGAGGGGCACATCGAGTCACTGCAGAAAGAATTTCTGCAGCATTGGCATGTACTTCAGGGGAATCCTGCTTGGTTATAGTAGCATATGATACTATAAGCACTTTTCTAGCGAATATTCAAATATATTTTATCAACTATTTCTAGATGCACTCTGCTTAGATAGTAGCAAGTATTGAATAGTGATGTTCCATAAGACTATAATACTTAGTATGGCTTAAGCTTTGGAACTTACAGATGAGCTAAATTTATCTACAATCATTTCCAGGACGTCTGTATTTTCTAACCACTGCAATGTGTCGGCACAATTTGAGTATATGGTTTCGTCAGCACCTATCAGTCGAATCAGAACCTGTTTTACAGAGCATTTTCATGCCATCAATCAAGTGAAATGAATTCACCAAAAATAGACATGGAATGAATTTAGTAACGGCTGACCTCCATTACTGATGTGATGCCAATGAGATCAACAAGCTGGACAACAATGTCTGGGTGCTCCTACACAGAGAAAGGGGGACAATGATGACCACTCATAAATTGGAAAATACACTGGTAACTATAAGCTTGTAGCTTCTCTTGACTTCATATATAAAAAGGAAAAACATTTGATTGCCACAAACTTCTCAAAGAACATATATAACAGAATGCATCAATTGCCTCAAACTTCTTAAATAAATATAACAGAATGCATCCAAGGAGCATATAATGACTGGAACGCAGATTGCTAATACAAATAAAACTTAAGAACCACTAGTCCTACAACATTTTGTATCATGTGCTTATAAAGCCAAGATTGAAATATCGCACATTTATAGATCCAGTCAGCCGGCACAAGCCTTAAACTTAAGGATGCATACCAAACTACACTAAACACAATCACATGTACACATAGTAGCGCACAACCTATCAGGCTTCAGGGGAGTCATATAAATCCAATCTAGCTTGTGTCAGTTTGCCAAACAAAAAATATGAGCAAATACAACACATGCAAAACAGGTAGAGCTTGAGAATACCTATAATTACTGAGAATAATGATGGCAATGTATGTTCCTGTAAGAGATGAACAATACCTCGACATAATTCATTAGAGGAGAAGTCTTTCTCAGCATCAAACATATTACCACCTAGAATAAGCAAGAGAGCAAAATGAGTTCCACAAGCCATCACATCACATACGCAACAGATGAATGGCATGAAGCACAATGTCCAAACTTATGGTTAACACAATAAAGCTAAACCATTGCAGGTAGAGTTGGAAGTCAAATAAGTAGTACCTTACTGAAGTAACTCAGTGACAAATTACACAGGGGAAAATTAGTACCTTACTGAAGTAACCAGCTAACAAAGTGCTATGTGGATGACCAGGTTTTACAAATGAGAAAAGCAAATCCATTAACTGCATCATGTACCAGAAATGGAAGAGATGGTTAGCTAGAATGAAGTTTATCAGCCTGAGAAATTAAATGCTCCAGAGGAATATATTAACAGGGGAACATGCTTACCTCTTCATCCTCTACTAAGGTCCTCAAGATGATGTCAATTTCACAGGTAAATATCTCACAAGCAATGAATGGAAACCTGAATTGAGTTATATAGCTTTAGTTTGGCAAGGTTCACTGGCAAGCTTTTTTACACAAGTTGGTGGTAAACAAAAAAGGCCATAGCATACTTAAATGAACGCTTCTTTTCAGAATCTTCTGGAACTTCTTCCACGATGTAGCGAAGCAATTGCTCCACTTGGGCCTTATCTCGCAAGCTAGGGAAAACATTCAAGAATAATAAGAACAAAGAAATAGAAACAGGCGAACTAAATAACATCCAGTAAATCGTCAATCAAATGCAGCCACATAAAAACTTTCGCCAGATTACTAAACTACTAACATATTCAAACATTTCCAACTCTATGATAGGACTTGTGTAAAAGATCGTTAATCAAGAACCAGTTATGGAAAAGCTTGCATAAATGGGGAAAAATATGCAAGGGTTACTTAGGCATGCCAAAAACTGACATAGCTCTAGCTAAGAAAATAAGCCAGATTTAAAAAATAATAATAAAGTGAGGAAGGGAATTACAAATTTATAAGACGAGTATTCAGCGCTTTGCACTCCTGAATAATTTCATCCTCATCAAGAAGTTCTTCTAGTGTAAAGTTCTCCTTGTCTAGAATTGTATCCACCTGACCAAAAAATTACAAAGTTAGGCAGGTGAGGTGGAGATCTTCCCATAGTATACTAATAACTTTGCACTCATGCCTTGAAATGATAAAAAATAACAATTCGGCAGTTTACACATTCTAGTGATCAAGCTCATTCAAGACACGGTAAATTAGTGTTAAATGAGCACAGAAGTACTGAATTACTGCTTTGGATAATAGAAAGATAGAGCACTGTAAGTGATAATTGTGTTACAAAAGACACAAAACGGTAAAAAAGAAAAAGGAACCGTTAGCGCTAATGAAACTTCCAAAGACAGAGTGGTGTTGCAAACTCAGTAACTCACAACAGATAAAAGGGTCAAGGACCCTATAGAAGGAGAAAACAAGAAAGAACACATCCCTGTGGATACATCATAGAGGTGGTCAAGTTTTGATATTCCTAAAAGATTGTCGTAACTCCAAATGCAGTCGAGAACTCGAGATAGTATAAACAACAGCCAACTTGATTTTTTTCGAATCAACGGAACTGTTCACTAAGTAGCTCCCTGAACTACGTACCCCAATTCTTCTAACAGCGAGAGAAAGAATATCCAGCAGCAACAGAAAAATTAAACCCATATTTTTGTACCGTTCAGTTTTTCCTTCTTTGCTGGCCCAAGGATTATTTAGCCATACCTCATGGATTTCATAAATAAATCAACACAAACGGATGCAGAAACGGGCCTGCCTATTTCCCAAATAGACGCGGCTGATAAAGCAACATGTAAGGGAGACTCCTGGAACGGCTTGCAGGATGCGCCTCGGGCACACAGAGGTGGAGGCAGAGGCGGCAGGCCAGCGCACAAGATCGCGCCCCCGCAGCTAATCGCAAGGAGGAAGGAAACATAGGGTAGGCGAGAGGGATGGGAGATTCGAAAAGCAGACAGCACTGGTAATCTATCTACAGCTCGAGACACACCGGAGCAATCCGAAAGGCAGAATGATGAGAGAGAGATCGGAGGACTCACGGGCGAGGCCGCGGAGAGGCCGGTCATGCGCCAGAACATGGCGGCGAGGCGTGGGATCAGCACCAGATCTAGGGTTTGCCGAGAGCGGGGAGGGCGAATCGGCGGCGCGCGGAGGGAGCTCCAGGTCGGCGGGGAGCGGATCGGGGGCAGCCTGCGGTGCAGCGAGGAGGCGGCTCCCGAAGAAGAAAGAAGGCAGCCTTGTGATTGTGTGTGGTTTTCCTTGAGAAATTAGGGGCCCGAACCCCGAAGCCTCCGACCTGACCTGCCCTGCCCTGCTGGTTTGAACGCCTCCGGCTTCCTGCTCTCTCTCTCTCTCTCTCTGAGCGGCCTGTCAGCTTGAGGAAAACAGAATGTATGTTAAGTCTCGCGTGATAGGAGTATGATAACTAACACACTCAACAGGCGCGCACAAGAATCAGGTCTTGTTAGAAATCTGTGAACATGTAGGAAAAGCACCAGAGATTGTTGGGGGAAAACTCGTAAAACTGGACAGATCCAACGTACCAACAAAATATAATAAAGTTACAACCATCATCTTAACAGGAAGACACAACACTACATGTTTACGGTTGAAGATGTACATAACAAAATGACCTAGTGCAATCTCGTCAGCTCTTCCACCCTCTTGGATAGCTCCTCAACGGAAACCCCCATCCCCTTGGAGACCTCCTCCATCTTGCTTCTGCTTAGGTCAAGGAAGGACTCGATCAAGTCACCATCCAAGAAGCTCCGAGCCTCCGACATCTTCTTGTCGTTGTGGAATGACCGCCATTGCTCATGGCTGAGGTTTCCAACACCCTTTATGAACTTCACAAGAGTGGACTGGAGCTTCTCAAGAAACACGTACTGATCATGTGGAAGGGAGGCAATAATGCCAATAACCCCATTGATTGTTCCAAAGATGACCGTGGGAATCTGACCCATCTCTGAGTCTGGAAGGCGCATAACAAGCGAACCATGCCGGAATCTATTCACAAACTCTCCAAGATGGTACTCTCCGACAACCTCAAGCCTGCCCCTCTCTTCATCTGTGGCTGCATCACTGTTCTTGCGCACAGTGAAAAGGTTGTAGTTATTCTCTGCGCCAACATAGATTTCGTCATCAAGCATCTCAACAGCACTCATCCAGTTTGCATTGTAATCCCTAGCAAGCTCTTCGATCGCACTTTCCTCATGCTGTCCAAAAGAAGGAAAAAAAACATTAGTAAATGGCCTGGTGACGAGGCTGGTATGGAAATTAGAAATTTAGTGCCGCACAAATCAATACAATGAACAAGTTTTGAAAAGAATAACACAGCATCGAGAAAACATCAGGCTACCTTATACACAAGCAAGGATATTGATTTCATCAGGTCTCCAACTACAATGAAATCACCACGAGTCTGAGTGTATAAGGCTAATATGTGCCCATGATGGCCACACTCAGACTGCAGCTCATGTGAACCATCCTCCCGTAGCATCCACTTATATAGTTGAATCTTCTGGTTGATAGCTGCCAACAACTTTCCATTGAATGCATTCAGCGAATAGACAGCTCCTTTGGTTTCTTTCTCTACGATTAATTGCAACCTTCCATCTTCAACCGCAAATACAAGGATTCGGCCCTACACCAAGAGGCATTGACACACAAGTATTATGTGTGGGACAAAATGATAAAGATGTTACTATTAATGAGATAATAGCTACAAGGGGCAGTAAATTGAACAAGTTTTGAAAAGAATAACACAGCATCAAGAAAACATCAAGCTCTCAAGCAAATTACCTTTGTAGGTTCGTTTTCCTCAGGTAAAACATATGCTGTTCCCACACAATAATAAACATTGTTATCATCTGAGAACGAGCAGCTAATGATGGAGCAGCCATGCTCATATTGATCAAGAGGATGAGTTGACAGAAACTCAAAAGTTTGATGATCTAATAGACGAACATAATGTATCTCGCTTTCCTCGATACTAATCTGGTTGTGCTTGAAACTGCAGAATGCTAGGGTCCTGGACTGTTCCTGATGGCAAATGCGGCGTGCTTGTTCATTCAAGGGGATTGTACGGATATGAAGCTTCTGGATGTCATCAATGGTTCCAATTGAGAGTTCACCTTCTTTAGCAATTGCAAGACTGCAACATAAAGTTCCACAAAATAACTTAGCAAATTTAAGAAAATATTGTAGTTTTGTCATTTCAAAACAACTGCTATCAAGGAATTGAAGGACTCGAAACATAAAAACCATGGGAGGATCTATTAGCATCAAGTCAAGTGAACAATCATGAAATAGTGAGAAGATTATAAAGCATAAATAGCAGGTTACACAAGCTTTTTTTTAATTAAGTATGATATGCAAAGAATCAATCTGTTAAGAGCAACCACAATGTATTTGGACTAATTAGTCTATATGGATGAATTAAAAATAACTAGTCTTTAGCTATGGAAATCCACACAATGTTAAATATCTAAGTGGACCAAATAGATGAGACACACAAACAAATAAATCAGCAAAAGCATAGGTGAGAGAAGAAAGAGAGAAGAGATAAATTAGTTTTTTATTTTATATGGGTAGTCCATAGTACTATAGGTAGCTGAAACTATTTCTGTGTTATGGACTAGTTTCACAATGCTTATAGATAGTTGAACCTATTTTTTTATTCCTTATGGACTACTTTAGTACTACATTGTAGTTGCTCTAATATGATATATTATTGATGACAATACTAGCTCATGTGCTTTAAGAAGAAAAGGAGGTTGCTTGCCAAAGTCAAATAAAACATGAATCATAGAAAAAACTTGAAGGGGTTATCTGTTCAGTACAGGATCTGCCAAGTTACATCGTATGATAAACATGGTTGATTCAAATAAATTGATATTGCCCATACAAAATTTACTTTAATGAGGATAGTGCCCACTAATTGCGACAGATCTCAAATATAATATATATATACAGTAATAGGTTATGAGTTTGAAAATGGAAAATAGTTATCCAAATATATAAATCGTTTCCATTGTCCAATCAAGGAGATGCACAACAATCTGATGCATATTAAAATGACACATGACAACATTTCAGAGAGAAAGAGACCTGTCAGGAATGGCAGCTGTATTAAAAGGACACATGTGGTTAACTTCCTTCAAATTGACATTGCTATACAGCAACTTCTTGTTGCTGCTGTATATGACAGTGGGTCTATCCGATGAAGCAAACACGTGGGTTGTACCCTTTGATGAGAATGTACGAAGGCTTATCGGTTGGGTGCCAAGTGAAACCTTCTTTCTATCAGTTAATTCACCTGTACTTGCATTCAACAGAAAACTGAACAGATGACCATCTCCAACAGCACAGAGCAAATATGAAATCTGAAATGAAAAGCAAGTGTATGTCAATAGAACTATAGAAGCAGCTATATTTTCAAGAAAAGTGAGATCAAGAACATACCCCTTCTAATGTACACAGCAGAACAGACCGAGGAACAATTTCTCCACCCAAATTTTCCTTCCTGATTAATTCAAGGTCTGGAAGTGAAAGTATTCTAACACTTATATCAGTCCACATCCCAACAGCAGCTAGAGAGCTATACTGTGGATTCTCCCCAATTGGGTTCAGATCGACACAGGAAATCTCATGCTCTAACTGTATATGTTTCACTTCAACCAGCTTAGAATCCCTAATTTCTAGGTAAACGAGATGGCCACCACCAGTTGCCAATAGAACCTGTAAGGCACACAATGTGTTTAAAAAACTATAATGAAAAGCTAACAGTTCAAATTCATCCATAGTTAGGATTATCAACCAGAGCATGTTGACAGCCTTAATAGTTCCTGTTTATGAATTACAGAATTAGTGCCTCTTTAAGATATAAATGAAGCTAAAACATGCACAGGAAAAACATGTGACAGGGCATATTTTTAGCTGCATAAGGTGGTTAAGCCATTGGATTCAGAGTTTCAGATTACTGAAAGTCAAGTGTTTTTTTATTAAAAGTGTGGTAGCATGTGCATGCATGCTGAAATGCATGGAAGATCTCTGGATAGGTTTCCCTCTTCACTCCTGTCTACAACTTCCAGATGCATTTTGATGAGATGAAAACTGCCAAAGAAAAAAGGATCCTAGGAAACCTACCTGGCTGACATTAGCTGATGCAACATTGACTGAAAATCCTTCTGGTGCATTCCATTGGTCCACTAACTCCCGAGAGGTACAACTGACTAACCGAACAGAGTTAGCAGTAACCTGCCATTGAAAGTAGAAAATCATTTAAAAATACAGTATGCAACCATCTAAATCGGTGAATGGATGAAAACAAAAAAATCCTCTGAAATATCCTTAAAACTGTTTCGGAATAATTTTCCTTAGTTATTTAGAACTCATGCATTCCAAAATAGGGTTCCTTCAAATTCCATACTCTTCAAAATTCATGCATTAGTTACTTAAAAAAGGAAAATGGATGAAGTTGATCACGAGTAAAGGTACCTGTATAAGCAGATCACTGATGGCATTTTGGCAAAACAAAGTCTGAGTCTGTGCATCAAAGCCTTCTATCTCAGTTTCTTCTAACTCATCTTCCATGTTCATAGCCAAGAATCTTGTCTCACTTATAAAGCTCACCACCAGGTACATGTCATACGGATCATTGAAAGAAGATTTCAATGACCATAATCCCTTGATTCCTTGGAGTTCTACTGAAGCCTAATTACATAAGATATAAATATATAATATAGCTCAACTTTATGCAGAATGAAATTGGCCATATTGCATAAATTTTATTGCAAATTGCAATACCTGCTCATTGATCCCTATCCCATTCCGAACCACCCGAAGGGAACCATCTTTAAATGCCCCTGAACAAGTAACAACTTGACCTTGCCCCTGCCTATCAAGGTCAACCACACAGAAGTCCACAATGGGTCCAAGATTCACATATCGTTCAAGAACTTCAACATATGAACCATTTGCGTCAGCTTGGAGATTCAGTTTTACAAGCTGTCAGGAACAATAAATTATTTTAATGCAAATATCAATTCTAAAAAATAACATACTGAAGGAAGTGAAATTCACTCCTTCCCCCATAAAGTGCACACATGCATAAAAAATGGTTCATGAATCCCCCAAAAAATGAAAGCAGTCAAAGCACATTTTATTGCATGTGCATGCATGATTTTGAATGTGGCAGACCGCTTGATTATTCTTTTCATTTTTGGTGGGTGGGGGGTGGAGCAGCATAGTAGAATTATTTCTGTATCCAGCAGTACATTTTAATTCAATCTGCTATTGACCCACCTGTGAATCACCAAATCGAGAACCGACGTAGACAACACCATTATCAAGATATGATATTGATGATGCAATTGAAGTCTCTCCCAAGTACTCGATTTTCAGACCAGTTACCCTAAAAAAGTAGCCAGTACATAAAAAGGGAATGTTTACGAGTAGTGATAAGCAGATTAAGAGTCTTTTAGTTCCAAAATAATGCACAGCCAGTACCTTTCTCTTTCATGGGTAAGGACAAGTAAATGCAATATGCCTGTATTATCACCAAGTAAATAACGTGAACCATCTGGGTCAACCCGTCCATAAGCTCTTATGATTGACTGAACAAGAAAAGAAAGATCAAAAGCAATTAGTTATAGAGTGTCAACATACCTGCACGCACAGTAGGCACACAAATATAAGAACCATAAAAAGAATAAAATATTACCTGTTTGATTGGTATAGCTTTAAATGTAGCATTGGCGTTGCAGTACACTATTGTCTCCTCACCAATAATTATAACACCACCAAGTGGAGCTGGTACAGGTATTAACAGGCCCGCGCCATTGTCTAAATTGTTCTGAGACCAAGGACCCTCAACAAAGTCTTTGTCCTTCAATGCAACTTCATATGTCTTAACATGTCTTGCATCTTTGTTGTCCTGAAACACGATATATAGCATGCAAATTGATTATGTTACTCTCACAAATGGTCAAATCACTCCCATAACATAAATAAAGCTAGGGAACATATGTAAGAAGATTGGGTAGTCATGAATAAAAGGTAGTTTTAGTTAGTGTTCCAACAGAAAATTTAAATCATTTCATAGGGCGTCCTATTTCATTATATCAATGCAAAACATGGTATTAGAACCAATCAGAAGTTTCATTGGGATAATGCCGGCATCTTATAAAAGTAACACCTACTAGAACCATCAAGAGTAGGCTTGGATTTTTTTTCATTCAAGAATACAGTAAGTAACTCACTCACAATCCACCCACTAGTATTGCACTGTGTTGACATGCACAGACTAGAATCACAATTCACAAGAATAATATCATGTATAAAGATTTAAGAAAACCAGCACATAATGTCAATAAATTAAAAGTAACTCATAGAACAGCATTTCCACCAATCTCAAGTCTCAATCCAGTGAACATCCAACAGCAACTTATTATGTAACAGCAGCTAATTTTTGCACCACTTGAGCATAATAGCAAATCCTAAGTCTACATGTGAAATGCAGATTAATCAGTAGAACCATGCATACAAACAAAAGAATCAGTAGAGCAGTATATACAAACAAAAGATACCACAACAACTGATCTAGTTCAAAACTATCCTGCTGGATTCAAACTTTAATTGCAGTGTTAAAGATATTGGTGAAATTTGAGCAAACCTGGTAGAGGACGACTATAGTAGGTTTAACACAGCCATACAGGAACTTGATGTCCAATACTTGAAGTTCTTCAAGCCTGACAAAAGAAAATGCAAATGTTACTTTCTGGTAAGGTCGAATATTTGAATATACACCATCCTTAAGGAAACATTAACCTCTGAATAGTAATGATATATTTAACAGAAGCAAGCCATAGACCCATCACACATAAATCAATATTCTGACCACGATGCAACTTTGAAGCTACCATGAGAAATGTTAGGCTTTGTCTTGACCAGCAAAGATGTACACTGTGGGCATAAAATAACACCAATCATTTTGTTCATTTTTTCTCAGAAACAGATCAAGCAGCATCAATACAAAAACTAAAAGGGGAGCTTGCTTCCCAATATGAACATTATGGCTGTCCAAATATCTCCAACAAAAGCAAATTGAAGAACCATAAGAACTCTCACACACAGACTCTCCCACATTAAGCACAGAAACATGCTCGCAGTTACTGTTACACATTTTTTCCTGGCTACGTCAGTACACTAATGTCTCAATATAATGTATATTTATATTATACATTGCCATCATGGTACCTGATATTGAAAGCTTCCTTCAGCTGTCCTTTATTGTCAAATGGTATGACCTGGATACAAAGGACATGAAAGTTTCTTACAGTGGAGATGAAAAAAATAAAACCTGCTATCAAGGACAATTATCCAAATTCATAATAACAAAAAGATCAAAAAAAATATGTGCATTGAGCATACCTTAAATAATCCATCGTAGAGGTGAAGACCAATAAGTCTACAATCAGGGTCGATGATCCCAATCTACACAATAAGTAATAGGTCAGCCAATAGTAATTTTTCAAGATCTAAATATAAGAGAAAGGAGAGTACTGCTCTCTTCACTATGTATGGATCTGCAAAAAAGGGACAATTGCACACCTGTCCATTGTCTGTAGGGCGGCCAATTCGATCAGAAACATCTCCCATTGCTCTACATATTAAGAACATATTATACTTATCATTTATCACTTAAAAAGGACTAATAATTCTTAAAGACATCAGAGAGTGGCAATATGATTCTTGTACAACTAAACAGTGGCGTCATGGTTATTGAGGCATTTTACTCTGAATATATTTCACACTCTCAAAATTAGCTGCCACAACCTCTCTCCTCCCTCCCTCACTTGCCCTGCCTACACTTTGCTCACTCTCATCAGCATAGAGGCTCAATGGCAACAGAGAGCATTGACTCCAGTGGCAAGGATGACCTTCCCCCTCCTAATCTGCCTTTATACAGGATCCGTTGACACTTGACAGCCATGGGGGCCTCTCCATACCACATGGACACCATGGCATCACCTAGACAACGACTTAATAGCATTGGGTGGGACTAGTGATCCATAGTTGTCCATTATAGTCAATCTGAACCATTTGACAACCCAATTCTGGCTGTAAAAGGTAATAACCAGCCATTTTCCTTATAAACTAAATCCAAGAGAGTAAGTATCCAAACCTAGTGAGAAGCTCTGATTTTTCTCCATCCCACTGCAGAACACAGAATTTGTATCTCTCCGTTGCAATAAAAAGGAAGTCCTGAGTCTCATTCTGAAGGGGACGAAATAAATAGTATTAATTTTACAAAACAACTGCATGGAAATAACAGTCTCTCAAGTCAAGAAACAGATGGCTCACATGAGGCCGGAAGAGTTCAAGTGTCGCAATTCTTCCATATATAGGTACATCGACCATGGGCTGATAACAAAACAAAAAAAATGTTATGGTCTTTCAGCAACACATTATCATGTTCAAGTACAGAATATCATCAACAAGTGACCTGAAGGCCCTGAGGAGTAAGCAAGTGGATCTCTATGCGGGTGCATTTCCTGGAAGATTTTTGCATGAGTGCAGTTAGTAAAGGAATTCACAGGTAGCCAACACACATAGAAAGCATAGACATCCAATTAATGGAGACAGGTGAAAGAGTACCATGAACAGAAATGGCATACTTCCATGAATAACCAGGTGAAAGATTCAATGTTTTATCAAACCAAAATACAATCGCTTCATCCCAAAGTTATACTAGCCATAATTTCGCTTTTGGCAGGTTACGGGTTGCACATACAGAGAGAGCCAAGCAATGTATCATTTTTCTTTCAGTCCTAGACATAGAGGATAGCAAAATGAGAGCCTAGGGTTTATCAGCTAAGCTGAGATTCCATATAACAAGAGTGGCTGAAAAACCCTGAGGCGTTTAACAAAAGAAAACTAGATCCGTTCTGCTCCCGTGTCACCCCGCGCTGACGCAAAGCCATCCAAGAAAAAGAAAACTCTAGACATGGGGCGGGCAGAATTCTAGCCGGTGGGGGCGGCAAACCCTAGAGTAGAGTGCCGCCCCCGAAGTGGGAGTCAAAACCCTAGATGAGGAGGGCACGCGGAAAATCGGAAGGAATGCAGTAGTTGGTTTCCCTGGATTATTCTATAGATGGGGAGATGAAGAGGCAGGTGGGAGAGGGGGTGATTACGCACGCGACGATGAGGTTGAGCTGCTGAGGGCTGGTGAAGTTGCCAACGCACGAGTGGGTGACGCTGGTGGGCTTGTGCGCCGTGACGACGTAGTTCCAGACGCTCATCTCCGCCGCCGCCGCCGCCGCCGCCGCCGCCGCCCCTAGAGGAGGATCCTGGCTGTCCTGTGTACAGAGAAGAGAGACGGCAAGGAAGGAGACGGAGACACGGAGTTGCTATTGCTGCTGCCTTCGGCCTTGCCTCTTTCTTCCCTACAACGAGTGCGTAGGGATGGGCCTCAAAGCCCAGACCAGCCCAGCCCAGGACGTTGAACCATTGTCCGATGGCCAAGTGCCAGCGTTTTCTTTTTCCTTTTCTTTTTGTTTTTCTTTATGTGTGTCATGTATAGAGTAGAGAGTAAATTACTATTGGCATCCGGTTTACAGGATACCAACTTACTTTTTTATTATATTATTACGAGTAGGATACATACATTAATTATAGAAAAAGATCTAACTCGTTGATCGTGGTATCGATGCGTATACTTGTATTGTATAGATAGCGCAAAGAATATTATATCATGTAAACTCTTTTTTGATTGAGATAGAACTCCTAGTTAGATCCGTGGAAATGCGCTGCAGTTCTTTTTTTTTACCGTTAGAAAGAAAAAAAGAACCGGTGTTCCGTGTTCGATTAACTTGAGGTAGCTCCATCAGAAACGAAGCAGTGCTGGTGCCAAGGGTTTCCAGCATGCGCAGAGCAGACCGTTCATGGCAGGATAAGACCTCAGATCGCATCGGTCAAGCAGAGAATATGGAAAATGTCCATGTCATTCGGAGCCAAACTTCTTGATAGCAGGACGTCACAATCATGAATCATCATCTGCCTACTAGGAAGACTGGACCATAATACCATATCCATTGTGTTTCTCTTTTACTTCTTCACGGGTGTCAAGAGGCACCAAAACAAGGTTCCATCTTCACATCTCGGCAGTAAAAGGCAGCAGGATAGGTCATCCAATGATGGTGATAGAAATTTATTTGCTCAAGAAACAAAGGCTACGCCCTTCAGACATGAACAAAGTGTATCCCTCTTATGAACAGGCACAAGGACTATCTTGCCTGTTCAACAAACCCAGAAAGCCACGCTGAATTCGGTACATGATCACTTTCAAAAACGCCTGCATACAGTTCTACAGGGAAACAAAAAAATGATCATACCCAAAAACAAAGACCTGTTCACCATGTATCACCCAGTCTCAACCGCACTATTGGATAACATAAGAGAAGAGAAGAGTCATCTGAAATCACAAGAGATCGTTTCAACCCTGACGAAATAAGCCAAACAAATGTACCGCATGTCACTTAGAGTTTGCTAGTCTGTGCTTAGTGGCCACATCTTCCCTTGTGCCATCTGCCTGCCTTTGCAGTTACAGGTATCTACAGCAAGCTAGAGGAGCATTCTTCAGACGAAATGGTTGCAGCCTTGCAGGTGTTGCCACAACTTGTTGCAGGTCATTTCTAGACAATAAACCTTTGTGGCATCTGTACACATTTCATCTCGAACGTGCTAGTGATTTCTTTGAGCCAGGAGTATCGCGCATCTTCACCTGAAATCAGATGTCATTTCTCAAAGCTAGCAGAATCAAGGATCCACAGTTTTTTTATTTGAAGTTGACACCTCTGTACAAAATACTATAGAAAAAGATGCTGTAGGATGGGCAATGGGAAACTCACCAGATGAACTCATGTATGGGGACTCGTTGTAATATGAACAGTCCCTTCCATCTGCACGGTTGTATGGGGGCCCCATTACATCAAGCACAGCACAAGAGGTCAACGCCGTAAAACAGTGCAAATTCCCCCCATTTTCTGGGTATAGAACTATGGTCTCAGCTGAAGCATCAAAAACTGCATCCGTATTTAACTTTGCTAAATGAGCTCCTGCAGTCAGGGGGAAAATAGATTCAAATAAGGTGTAAGCAACAAATTCCCCTAAAACAGGCACTGCTTTTAAAAAGGATTAAAAATAAATCTACCAACTGACCATCTGAGTTCTCCAGTGTATTGTTATCACCATCTGGGGCACTTCTAGCCCAGTCATAGGACTTCAGGTGCATGGAACCAAATAGTATCTTGCTGAAGACTGTCATTCCAGGATGATTGTGGAGGGGAATGACAGATGACTTTGGTAAACAGAATATACCAAACTGCACACAAAGCATACAAAGCATCAGTTAGAAGCATTTGCTAGAAAGTTACTCGAGGGAGTTTTACACTGCTCTTTTCCTTAAAAGAAATGATTGACACACAAAAAAATGTACAGGATCAAATTACCGAAAACTTGGGGCAATCGTAGAAGTGTAGATAAGTAACTTGAGGAGGCCCTTTAGAATCAAGTACACTCTTGAAACATGGCATACTTGACTCAATCCCAACATCATGTGGTTTCAAATCATCTGCATCCAAGAGGAAGGAGATAAGACAAAATGCATCTCGAGATCCGGATTAATAGGTCAAGGATCATAAGATATTTGCATATAGACAAGTGCACATGCAAAAAATGCTCAAGAGTTCAAGGTCATATGCCCATATGAAAATAATTATCAAAGAACTCAAGCAAAAAAGTGGCATACATTAGTTTCAATGTTAAGGACACATGATCCGTGCAATATTAAGGAGTCAGCTGCAGAAAGATCAGGCCATGAGAAGATTTAGAAGTATCGCCACGTTAAGGAGCAGCATTGTACCAATGTCTTGGTGTCTTTTCATAGTATCACGTAGTAAAAAAAGAGCTTGTACCAGATTAAGCATAAGGATATAAGCTGGCCCCAGCCCCCCCACGAAAACAACAGCGTTTCTAACAAACTTCTTTAGGCAGTTTTACAGATCGGTAAGAACTAAACATCCAAGATCAAACTCCCTATTCCTAGTATTAGTAATCGTTTTCCGATTAAGCAATATATGCTGCCCGTACACAGCACTGCTGCAATGCCATGACATGGTAAGCAACATTATACATGCATAAAAAAGGCGTATGCATCACTAATTGCACTGAACAGATGGTCCCGAAAGCAGAAGATCTTGACGAGTTTTGCCATACCAAAAATGGACTTCGCACGAGATGAAAAGAACAACCTCAAGTAAAGCTCGTTGTTGTGATTTGCTGTTGCTGATATTCCTATCGTTGTCTCCAGTACATCTTAAGCACGAGAAACATGTACAGGAAATGTTCTTTCTCAAATCAACTGGAAAGCATCAAGCTTTAAACCCGCTTTCAGCTTTCCCCAACAACAACAACTAGTACTTGTCTAGTTACGACGAGGCCGTCGGCGACGCTGCAGCTTGGGAGCAATCACGGGCATCGTTGGTTGTACAGTCAAAAGTCAAACCCATGCATGCAAATGGAGTATATATGCTATTATTGCTAGCAAGTAGGAGTAAGCGGCGTAGGGCACGCTAAAGATACGAAAACTTGACAGGTATTAGAGCTAAACGGTAGATATGTCCGTACTGAGTAGGTCGGCTAGGCGCGCGACGGCTTCCGGCGGCGGCACGAAGCCGGGCAATGAATCCGCGAAGACCTCCTTGCTGGTGTCGAACAGCCTCTGCATGGAGGGCGCCGATGCGGGAGCGGGAGACGACGCGGCGAGAGCGGCAGCGGCAGTAGCCTTCTTTTGGCGGCGACGGTTCTTCTTGGCCGATGCGCGGGCCTTGTCGGTGGCGGGCAGGTCGAGCCTCCCCTTGGGCTCCGCCACCTTCCCCCCTCGGACTTGCACGGGCATGACAAGGCAAGGAGAAGGAATCGGCGAGAGGTTTCAGAATGTAAAAATCGGATCTTGGGGCAGGCGAGCAGAGCGGTACGGCGGCGCGAGCGGCGGGACAGCGGGGAGAGGAATCGGGGAAGGTGAGAAGGAGAGGAGGCACCCAACGGGGGGAGGAGGAGGCGGAATAGGTCGAAATATCAAGCAGGCATCGTCCATGCGGTGGGAAGAGAAGGGGGAGGGTGGAGGCGGAGGAGGAGGACCGGAGAAGAGAAGCAGGACAAGGCAAAACCGGGGGCGGGGTGAGCGGGGTGCGGGGGAGGGACAAGACACGCAAAAACACTTTCCTGTGGGCCGAACGACGAATCCCATACTGCCTCCGGTTTCTCTCCCTTTTTTAAGTATCCTACTACTTCCTAATCCTGCTCCGTCCACAACCCGTTTATTTTTACCAATATTAACCTATTGCCTTTCAATAATTCTCGTTAATTCTCAATTTTTTACTTGTTATTATTCTGGTTAATTCTCAAAATTATACTCGTTATTATTCGTTGGTTGGTGTCGTTTAGGTACTAACTACGCTGATTAGTTGATGTTGCTTAATTAAACAGGTTTTAAATCCTACAGATCAAATCCGCCTCGTCCGCGCTCGTTTCGTTTCGTGTCGATGGCGTGGCTGGCCTCCGCTCCGTGGAACGTTCTGGTGTCTGGTTCGCCAGGTCACGCTACCACGAAACGCAAGGCCTCAGCATCGCGTGGACGTGCGTGCCACGTGGACACACTTGTTCCCCTGCCACGTCACTCCGTCTGCTGTACCGTCACGTTACACACTTGTAGTTTTGTACGCATTTTTGTTCTCACCTGTAAAGTTCGTGGGTGCTTCCACCACCTCTGCTAAACTCGGAAGAGAGAATATTAGACTTTTTAGAACGGGTTGACTAATGCACACTTTTATTTGTGGTATCACTATACGGTGACATGCCTATGATATGATGTATGTATGCAATGCGGCTCGTCGAATATATATGAATTTTGATGGCGATGTAGAAAGCTCGTTTTGAAAAGAATTGTGATGAACTTTTTGATGGGGGCATCAAATTGGGAAAAATGGCGTGCAGGCAGGCTGTAGGGCGCCACTCCTGCAGCCAGCCCTCGGATCGGGGCCGCATGGCATCCAGCAGCATCGCACGGCAGCGGTTCACAACGCTAGCAGCTCCTGCGCACGGCTCGTGACAGCTGTAGCTCTAGCGCTCCTGTGCACGGCTGGCGAGTGGCGACGGCTAGCTCTAGCGCTCCTCTTTCCAGCTTGGCTCAACGCGCATATGCGTAGAAACAAATTGATTTCCTGTTGGTTTTTCCGTAGCACCTGCCTACTCCGCCGCATGAGGTTGCCATCTCCGGCGACGACACAACGCCGGTGCCTTCTCCCGCGCCGCTGCTAAACACATCCTTTCGAAAAAATCTGCTAAACACGCGGTTTCTATTTCTCTTTACCAATCCAGGGAAACGAACCTGCTGAATCATGAACTGTTCGAGTTACAGATCACGAACTGGTGATCACTACATGCAAAAGGTCCAACCCTTCTCATTTAGCTCTCAAGAAATACAGCTACTAGGCTTAACTGAAACATGAGCGGAACACCAGACGATGACACAGAGAAGACGAGCTCTCAGTTCGTCAAGGAAAGAAATATCCAATCAAGAGATGTTTTCATCTCACATCCAAACACAACTCCTGAGATATTTACCGCAACGATCAAAGAAAAGAAACAGTTTTTTCTCTGAAACGACGAAAGAAAAGGAGCGGTTGTTTTCCTCCAAGAAAGCATAGCAGTACTTGTGCTCTGAGAGCTTAACTAAGCTTTGATTCTCTTGTCCAACTGTAAAAACATCTGATTTCTTGCTCTGTGCTTTCATGCAGTTATTCTTCCCCGCCTTGGCGCCGACGAGCTCCATCTGGTCCTACTTGTGCAGGAGCGCCACCCGGTGCCCACCATCCTCCTCCCTCTCCGATGATGGCCGCTCGTCGCCACCCATGTACATGCTAGAGATCGAACTCACAACCTGAGTTTTATTGAAAATGAGCTTATCCACTAAGCCACGAAGTTTTCATGACAATTTTTAGAATCTATCCAATATAACCATAGAGAGGGTGCAGCTATAGGGCGTCGACAATTTTTAGAGTCTATCCAATATAAACCACAGAGTCTAGAGATGGCAATCGAGTATGACGACTATGGATAGTGTATACCCATGCATGTACCCGTTAACCCAACAGGTAAAAACCCGTGTCCATACCCATTATCCGCAGGCACACCCGTTTACCCGTGAAGAGAACAGCACGGTCACGCTGAGAGGAAGGAGCGGGGGTGCGCCGCCCACCACCAGAGGCCTAGGACCGGCGAGGAGGCTAGCCGAAGGGCGCAGCGGGGTCTGGCTGTGGCTGAGTTTGAGCTTGGCGGCAGGATCTGGGGGCGGTAATGTCTCGGGGGCACGAGGGATTGACCAAAGGCCGCGAGGCGGTGGTGACAGGGCCCGACAAGAGGGCCACGCGGCGGGGCTGCAAGGGCTTGACGGGATGGAGCCGGCGTCGAAGCTCACGTGGGAGTAGTCGCGGCTCGCCACGGCACGTGGAGATCGACCAGAGGCCGCGACCCGCAAGGCGGGGACTAGGTGGCGAGGGCCGGCCGGGGCTAGCGTCGAGGCCCGACCGCCCGAGGCCAGTAGGAGGGCCATGCGGCGGGGGCTTGATGGGATAGGGACGGCGCCGGAGCTCTCCGTGGGAGCGCCGCAGTAGAGTTTTTGGGGGGCTGCTGCTTAGGAAAGTAGAGGAGGATGTGGGAATTGGGAGAGCGGCGACTGGGGACTGGGTAAGTGAGGGAGAGGAGAGTTGAGGCTATGGTTTATTTTTAAATTGGTTTATATACTAACGGGTAAACGGGTGAAACGGGTATGGATAGTTAATACCCATACGCGTACCCGTTTACCCATCGAGTATGATTTTAGGAACATACCTGACCCTAATAGGGTTTTTACCCGCGAGTAAACAGGTAATCGGGTAGAATTACCATTTCTACGACCATCAGACACGATGTTGATAAACATATACTACTCTCTTCTATTTCTTATATTATATATATATATTAGTCATTTTATTTTTTTTATTTTTTTTTCATAAAATATAAGACATTTTAAAATTTCTATATATTTTTTCATTTATATTTGCTGTTATCAAATAAATGATTTCTCTCTCATAAAAAACAATCTTATCTAAGAAAGAATAAACCAGGAGTAAAAAGTTATTTAAGTTGATTTTTAATTATTGTGAACAAAACCAAAACGATATATATAAGAGAGAGCCCTTCATCTCGTGAAGCTTAGCGAAGCCATCAACAAGTGATGAAGCCCACAAGACCTATGACGAAGCCCATGAAACCTACAAGTCTAGTGAATCATATCAATAGGTGATGAAGATTACAAAGCCTAGCAAAACCCAACGATAATTGGCGAAGCCCTGCAGCTTAGTGGTCCCCATTGGGAGATGGCTATGGGTGGCAATCAACCTGATTGGGCTAGGTCTAGATCCATATTTGGACCTACATGTCCATCAAGTCAGATCCCGCGTGTCGGGATATGACTCTGGGTATCTCAAGATGGGCTTTGATGGATTGGATCAATGGTGGACCTAGCCTGCATGAAGTCCGATACGACCCATAAAAGAGTTCGATACTGATAAGGAAGCTTTAATTTACGCCTGAATAGCAAGTTGGATCCAGATTTTATATTAGAGATAAGATGTGTATAAAAATCATTGTAAATATGAAATATCTTAGAGTCCGATTATAATCCCTAGATCCTAAGAAACTGACTCATATTTAGTACCATATTTATACACCTCGTTCCTTGACTACATAAAGGGGACAAGGGACCCCCTCCAGAGATATCTATAAGCTTAGCTTACATCAACTATCATCAAGCTTCCGTCTACACCAAATCAATCCACAAAACACAGGACGTGTGGCTATTATCCCCCGGGAAACCCAAACATATCTAAATCTTAGCTCTTGTGTTCAACTGAGTCGACCATAAGGCTTAGATCACAACGCTTCCCTATATCTCAAATACCATCGTGGGTATCCTTATAGGTGGACTGCTCGGCAAAACCTTGACACCACGTCAAACCAAGTGCAGGGACGGGTCTCCTATTTAACCCACGAGTCCCCGGTTGTTATCACGCCATCTTCATTTCTGACATTCTCGGTTACTACAAGCTTCCAGAGTCCACGAGCAGGGAAGAGCTCCACCTCCATGTCGTCAGATTTGTGCTCCATAGCCACTAGATTTGTGGAGGACCACCGGGTTTGTGGGGACCTAGCAGTAACATATATAGACTTAGTTCAATACATATATTATGAGTGGTCACAATAAGCATATAATTTAGAATGATACTAGGCTTGGGCTCATAGGCTTATCTAGGATTACAAGTCTACTTCTTCAATAGCGATTTAGGGATCTATGTACCCATAATACATAAAAAAGACATAGATGCCCTGATTACTATTCAAATCATGTAGGTCAAACCCTAAACCCTAAAGATCAATGTTGTTCTTTAAACACAGTAATATATATACACACATAATAAATCAATATATTCGATAATCCCAAGCGGATTAGTTAATTAATCAACTGATAGCATAATCCACAAATCCACAATGGAGTATTTTACACATGAAGACGACAACAGACCACCTAGCTTCAAACACACTACTAGAAAAGTGGTCTTTCATCCACCCCTTTTAGTACCCATTCTAACTGGAGCTGGTATCGAAAGTCGTCTGTAATGGTCAGATCAAGAGAGAGAACGTCATGGGTAGACACAACCGGTACTAATAAAGAGTTTTAGTACCGGGTCAGGAGACCGCCTGGTTCTAAACTTATCAGTACCGGTTAAGGTACCCAATCGGTACTAAAAGCCTATAGATTAGTACTGGGTCGGCACACCAACCGGTGCTAATAACTTTAGCACCGGGTGGTATCCCGAACCGGTACTAAATCTTTTGTGATATCCCAAAAATTCCCTATTCCACATTTCAGTCTCTGTTCTTCAGTTCTTCTTCTGCCCGTGTGACCAGTTCAGGGTTTAGGGTTTAGCCTAGCCAACCGCTCATCGGTGATCTAGATCAGGTGCCAACAACATGGCAAGCCTCCCAAGTGGTGCCTCCAGACATCGTGCTTCTAGCAGTAGGCCCGCCGCCCCCAGGGTACGTTGTTTTCCTCATTTTTTGGTTATTTTAGGGTTGATTGAACACTGCATTATGAGATATTGTTATTTGGCTGATCTGTACTGCAAATACTATGTATAGATGTAGTAATCCCTGTGAATAATCTTAGTACTGCAATGCACATGTGACTTCTATTTCTACACCGGTCGACCAGTACGTCCTCACTCAAATATGCAATGGAAATACTGCATCTTTAGTACCAGTTATGCAATACATCTTAGTTTAATTTACAAATGCAAGTGATATAATGCAGATGAATATATAATGTTGATTAGTTCGTCAAATTTTGTACAATCTCAAGTAAAATTGGTTTAACACAATTGCCTATTTTAGGTGCTGGCTTATGAGCCGAAGGATTGCCTTCTAAAATCGGTCATTGGCAAAGGCTTTACATCGTATGTATATACATTGCATTTTCTATTTATATGGTAATAATTTAAAATCATAACAAATTGATGTGAGACTGTTCTAGTTTCTACCAAAAAAGCTTCGTCAATCTCCATAACATTCATGAGGGTGACACTCTTGAGATATCAACAAGAGATGGCTACACCAATATGACCGAGGTTAAAAAATATGGAGGCACCTTCTGCTTAGGTAAAGGGTGGTCTGAATTTTATTACCGAGTCCACCTAGAAGAAGGGGACCTTGTGGTACTAACAATGGAAGCCCCGCTGTCCACCAGAGCTACCATTTTCAATAATGATGGTAAAGAGAAAGCCCTACAAGCTATAAGAGTGGACTCAAGTGATAGCCGTTTATATATATAACGAACTCGCATTACTTATTATATATACAAGCCGTTACTTATTTTGTATATGTACTTACCGGCTTTTTTATAATGGCAGATGACGCTTCCAAGGGGCACCCTTTCTCATTATCATTTACCGCCCATTTCTTCATCATCTGCTGCTGCCTTAAGTGCGTAAAGTAGGCTCAACTTCTTTGGTTTCTAAATATCTTGTAGGCCGATGGACAAAGCTTCCATTCTCGAAGAAACTAGCCAAGTTTTCAACACTTAAGAGGTTGAAGTGGCTATTGACTTAAGTGGCTATTTCCTGATTCCGATATGGCGTCCTGAATCCGATATTGCTTGATTATCTGTTGATGCCCAGCCGCTGGCATTCTCGCTTCCGCTTCATCGACCCCCGCCTTCACGTGGTTCTATTGGTTTGATCTTTCTGGCCTCCACTTGTACGAAGATGCATACATAAAGGGACCCGCCCCTTTATTTATCTTGATTTTCTTTATTAGGATAGGACCCTACCCTATTCTCGAACCCTCTGCAGTTTTTCCCCTATATTACAAAAAAGGGCAAGTCGGCAAAATGACAAGTGTTGTTAGAGCGCTCTCTTGAGGGCACTCCTTTGGTTTTTGAGTGATGGATACAAACATACACGGCCTACCTTGAACTGGCACTGCTTGCATTAAGATTTAAAACGTGCCGTCTACTTCCAGGAAATGTTCGGAACAGAGAACTTTCCCTAATCCAAAGCCGCATTCTCCGAAGATTGAGGAACAAGAGGAGATCCATTAAAAGAAATCTTTTTGGATCCGCACGGCTAGCTGAGAAGAAGAGAAAACAAAAATCCAGAGAAGGTGACAACGGCCAACTGAAGACCATCTATATTTTTAGTAATCCAACAGATCTAATGGCAGAAAGGAAGGCTCTCCTTCAAGACATCTTGGCTACAAATCCTCCAGTACTCAATTATATATCTGCACAATTAATTCATCGGTCATCAAGAAAAATAGGATAGTAAGCACTTTGCGCATGTCACAATTGCAAACATCTATACCTAGCTATATGTACCTGACTTGGCTAACTAGCTACCGAAACATTTAATTATAACAGTACTTTTCAAGACAGTATTATGAGAAATATATCACACCTCATCTACACCAACAGACCACAGAGATCCAAGTGATAGCAGCAGGAGGCACACCAGTTCCAATTGCTGTGCACAAATCGACAGATGGGTGCTGTTACCTGACGGCTGGTTTTGGCTATTTTCTGCAAGCCAATGAGATAGTTGTCGGCATAATTTGCGCTTTTCATTTTGACATTAGCAATGGTGCACTAGAGACAACTATATATGTACTTTAGCTTAGAACAATATATGTTATGTGGTGTAAATTGTTGGTACGTACTGTGATTGGCTGAAATGAAACCATGTTGTGTTGCTTTTCGGTGGACATCTGAAGTGAAATGAAATGAAATTAGTTGTGATCAAATTAGTTGTGGAGAATTTGAATTAAGATGAAATCTAACTTAGTTGAGTAGAATTTGAATTGAAATAAAATCCAATTTAGTTGAGTAGAATTTGAATTGAAATGAAATCCAACTTAGTTGAGTAGAAATTGAATTGAAATGAAATCCAAGTTAGCTGAGTAGAATTTGAATTGAAATAAAATCCAAATTAGTTGTGGAGAATTTGAATTGAAATGAAATCTAACTTAGTTGAATAGAATTTGAATTGAAATAAAATCTAAATTAGTTGTGGAGAATTTGAATTGAAATGAAACCCAAATTAGTTGTGGAGAATTTGAATTGAAATGAAATCCAACTTAGTTGAGTAGAATTTGAATTGAAATAAAATCAAACTTAGTTGAGTAGAATTTGAATTAAAATGAAATCTAAATTAGTTGTGGAGAATTCGAATTGAAAATCCAACTTAATTGAAATGCAAATCCGTGCTTTTTTGTAATCATGTATCTTTAGTACCGGATGATAAATAAAACTAGTACTAAAGATATCTCTAGTACCGGGTATAAAAGAAAACCGGTATTAAAGATTTCAAATCATTTCTTCACTGACACACGCAAGCACACTGAGCCACGCGTGTTGACGGACGATGGAACTATTGTAGGATCAGAGTAGGCGACCAGAGGGGGGTGAATGGTCGAAAAAATTTCACAACTTCTCAAATTTTCAGTATCACGTTTGCGAGTGACCTCGATAAAGCTCAAAGCTAAAATGGTCCACTCCAATACAACGTGATATGAGAACTAGAACAAAGAGTGTTG
>KE372845.1:125269-145796 GCA_000418225.1 Zizania latifolia | reverse complement strand
GGCGCTGGCCGCGGACGGTGAGCCTGCCCGCGCCGTCCACTTGCACCCTGAAATCTTCCTTCTTGAAGCCTAGCTTAATTTGCACTGTATTAATTCTGTTGTTTGTTGTTTCTCGATCAATCAATCAATCAATCGATTGATCAGTCGGATGCATGCATATATAATAGCCAGGACTACCTGAGAGGTTGAGGCGGAGGAGGAAGTTGTTGGCATTCTCGACCCACTCGAACTTGGGTTGCAGCTCTGCTTGATTCTCCTGCAGCTCATCGGCAGCAGCAGCAGCAGCAGATTGCTTGTTGCTCGCCATTAACACTGGAGATCGACTAGCTAGGCAAAGGATATATCTATCTATGTGTGTGCGAACGTGTAGTATTGATCAGCTAGTTATTCCAGGATTAAGCTATTGCTATCAAGTATCGATTGCTGCATGCCCGTATATATAGTATCGTAGTATTGCAGTCGCCTGGCCGGTGGCGATCGAATATGATTCGATTCCAAAACTTTTCTTGAGGGCATGAGATTAACACCCCATTAATCCATGAACGGAGGAATTCGATATCTATCGATCTCGAAAGACCGCAGGAAAGGTTAAGAATCTACATTTACAGGTACCTATACCATGTATGCAATTGGAGGCTTCTGCGTTGCGTTTGCCTTTGACACTCAGCGCAGCTTAGTCCCAAGTACCAAGTTGACGAACCCGACGACTCGTCTACGTTGGGCTGGGCTTCTTCTTCTTTTTCTTTGGAGGGCAAGATTTTGTTAGTTGGGCTGGAGCCTATTCCAGGAGAGGAGAGGGTACCAGTTTGTTCCTTGCTCATCGATCCAACTGCAATTCTCTCTCAAAGAAAAACAATAAAAAATTGCGAAAATACTTGTCGTCGTATGTCGCAGGCCATCACATCGAAGGCCCAGCCCAGTGCGCCTAGCGTAGAGTCAGCTCAACGCATAACCAGCAATAAAATTTAAAGATAAATATTTCACGTACTGAAGATAAATATTTTACTTATTGAAGATGAATGTTTTATGCTTACAGTAGTTGAAACTCAATGTTTCGTATGTGAGAGTAAAATGTTTCAACCTTTTATTTCAAATGTTTTTCACCCTTTTACTTCGAATGTTTCATCTGTTGAAGACGAATGTTTCACCTGTTGAAGATAAATGTTCTGCTTGTTGAAGATGAATATTTCACATATTAAAGATATTTATTTTGAAATATTTTTACCTGTTGAAGATTTTTATTTTGAAATATTTTTAATTATTGAAGACGAATATTTCACATGTTGAATATGAATATTTTATCTATTGAAGATGAATATTTTATGCCATATTTCATATATTGAAGATGAATGCTTCAACGTTGAAGATGAATGTTTTACCTATTGAAGATAAATGTTTTATCGAGCGATGCACGATGTGGACAATTGTTTTCAATCGGACGGCTGAGATACGTGATGTGGGGCAATCGAACAGTGTGGACGAGCGTCCGATGTTTAGCGCTCGGTAGGACGTCAAGCGCTAGTTCTATCTAAAAAATTGTTACAAAACAAAGCACTTCGTCTTCAATTCTGCTGTTTTTCAGGTACATTTGGTTTGACAGACGATACGAGGTTTTTAGTGATGGAATGATCTATGTTTGGTTAGATAGATAAGTTTTTAATATTCTATTTGGTTGAAGGAATATAACATAAAAGCCAAAATCTAAACTTATAATATATATATATATATTTCTTGTTATAAAAAATATAACCATCTGATTTAATTGCAATAAATACAATGACGTAAATCAGACTATAAATCGGCTAGATTTAATTGCAATAATCAGACTATAAATCGGCTAAATGGGTTACAAAAACCATTCTAAGCTTTGGAAACTAAAAGTAAATCTAATGCAACTAATTAGAATGTATCATATCACCTTATGCCAACTAAGATGAATTCGTCTTCCTCATTTCCCGAATCTTAAATAATATTTATAGTGTGGTGGCTACATTTTTGTTTGAGCCTAAACTAAACACTAACAATCCAAATAGCATATTCCGAATTAGGGGTGGCAACCAACACAATGAGGAACTAGGCTTGATCAAATTTTTGACCCACGGGTCCATCAAATCAGAGCCCCAAATAAAACTGGAGGTGGGTCTAATATTTAACCCACAGATCTCCATAGGTTCCTAGCCCAACATGGCCCAGCAACAAAAAAACATAGCCCAACATGGCCTAAACCCTACCTCTGGCGTTTAGTCTCCACGGTCTCTAGCTCTCCATCCCGGCCGCTCTTTGTTGCCCCCAGCCGCTAGATTTATGGGGGACTCAGCGGGTATGCATGGACTGATCGGTTCGGGTTCGATGCAGGATTTCCACCCGTGGGAGCATATAGGTCGGGTTTAAGCGGAGATAGGTTCGAGTCCGATATTAGTCAATTCAGGTCTGATCCGACCTATTGCCATCCCTATTCCGGATGTATCCTCGACGACCTTTAGGGATGTATTCTTGATAATCTTTATGGTGTGTTTGTTTAATTTTTCTAACTATTTTTTCGGTTAGAAAGCCAAAAGCTAAACCAAATAAGTATTTGATAAACCTAGAATTTTCAACCGTAATAGTTTTAGCCAGTACAAAGTGAATGTTGCCTATCCCCAAATTTCATAACTGCCTGTCGACAGTATGTATAGTTTATTACATTTAAGATATAAAATCGCTGTTTCTGATTATTAAGCATCATGTGATCACCTTATCGTAGATCTATGACTATTTCAACTAAACAAATTCACTGTTTTTTCATAGTCTATGATCTTTTTTTAAAATTAAAAGCTCACGAATAACTGTTTTAAGTATACAACTCAACTGAACATAGCATTAATGCTCTACCTGTGGTGACGTTGCTCTTGATGAAGCTGCGTGCGCAAAATAAAACAGAAGAGAAAGAAGACGGCACCACCGATGCGAAAAACAAGTAACTTATACCATGGTCCATGACCGACTGCATCTATGTACCCAGCTAGACATGCAGTCTTGTTCTTGCTCTGTTCAAGCGTAGCGACGACGACCCCCTAGGCCCAACCGAGGGTATTTTAATACGCCGCTATTCGCCACTGCCAGAGGAGACGAAGGCACTTTCCGCCGCTGCACTGCTGGCCTGCTGCTCCTCTTCCTCGAGGTCCAAGGTAACCCAAAATCCCCCCTTTTTTTGTTCGTTACGCTTTTTTCTCCGCCATTGGTGCTCAGTGCTGTGCAAGATCTCTGCAGTTCATCAATTCTGCGTTCCCTAGTTTCTACCTTCAACTGTCTCTCTCTCTCCTGATCTCGCTCCCTGTTTGCCGCCCGCCTATTAATGTTTCCTCCAATTTTTTCAACGGCAAATTTCCCCTTCAATTCGCTGGATGGAAGCGGAAGTTGCTAAGTCCTCTGCGAATGGTTCTCGATTCAGTTCTCCCCTTGTTGCTTTTCCTTTCTTCCTTCTTGTACTGCGCCACTTGGCCTTTTTTACCCTTTCTCCGCATTGCTCTTTCATTACCCTAAAATCCTCAATAAATATCCAAGGTTGGTATTGCTATGTCCTCGCCTTATCCATCTCCGCACGCTGTTTCGTGTTTCATTGTCAGCTGCGGCGACTTCAGAGTCTAGTGGATTCCCCATTCAGTCTCCATCCACTGCAATTTCCTTATATTATTAAAAAAGAATCGAGGAAAAAAGCCCTAGTTAGCTGTCTTGGTGATTTGGACAACAACCACCAATGATTTTTCTCTTCTACGGATTATTCTATCATAGGAAGGTGCGTGTAAATGGCCCAGATATCGTCTCCCTAGCTGGAACGTTGCACCGTTTTTTCATCACTTTTGACAGCTTTATGAGGTAGGAATGTTAGTATGGGCTGCAGCAAGTCTTTGCACAATTTCACACCAAATGATTCAAACAACGACTTTCTTGTCAAGGCCTAATATGATAGTTTCGTATGCAATTGTCTGCAAATTTATTAGTAGCCACTGGACCCTCGGGTATTTTCCGTGCAACTAAGTTACCAAAAAAACTGATCAAATGGAGACTAGTCAATTCTTGGGATGATGATGATTGGTACGTGTACGCGTTTGTCCATACTAGAGGATGATAAGGATGGGCTAATTCAGCAGCTCGCAGCAACTCGTTGCCTTTTAAGGTGCTGCTACCTTCCATGCCTTGCAAACAATTCCACCCTGTCATTTTAGGCATGTCCTGATGACAGCCAGATAGCTTCTCTTGCCCTTCCATTTCAAGTCTCCAGCCAGGCAAGTTCTTTTGCTTTCTCCCATTGGTTGCTGTGCTTGAAACATTTCTGCATAGTTGGCTCCAGTTTTTATTTTCACTCTATATGGTGTGATGAGATCAATCTTGCGTGCTTCGTTAGCTCATTTAGCTATCCAGTTTTGCTGACTTGTGCAGAAAACTCCTTATATGGTCATTGATAAAACATAAACACCTGAAGCTTGTAACATTTCTTTTGCTTTAGAACAGAATTTCTGAGAATTTTTTGGCCTTGTGGAATCACCGAGTGCGAATTCGCAGAGTATTTTTTTTTCTGAAAGACTCAAGACTAATGTTTGCTTTGATGAGATAGTGAAATTTAGCATTGGAAGTGCTCGACAATTTAAGTAATTAGTTTGGTTGTATGGAGATTCCTACACTTTGGTGATGTATAATTTTTCGAGTTTCTCAGCCAATTTAATATGATACTACCGAAGCACAGACTTATAAGGTGTTTCACTCTAAGCTCATCCCTAGTCTAGCGATTCTTGTTGATTGAGTGATGTGCTTAAGTTTCAACCTTTGTAATGTTTACAAGTGCTTTATTACAACAGCCATCTAGTTTTTGTCAAAGCAATTCTGAGGGATACTTTACCTCAAAATTCTGAGGGATACTGAACTATTAATAACTAGGTGCCAGACAACTATTTTCTTATCTGTACAAAATGAAGAAACAGCATGAAACTTATATCAGTGCACCAGTACATGAAATTTGTCATGTATAATTGTTTGGCCTTCTCAGTCATTGGGACTATGATGCAGTCTTGGAAGCATGGTTTATTGTTTAACTCTGCTTACCTTGAGTCTAAGGTTGTTTGTTGGCTAAATTATGCCCTTAAGGAGACAATCTAAGCTGGATTATTTAATGTCCTGGTAATGCAGATGCTATATATATATATATAATGCATTGATATGTTAAGTTGTAACTGTCTTCTCTCTTCTCTCTTTCTGAATGTAGCCTGTCTTATTTAGAATTTAGGCGGCAGTGACAGTTATGAGCTTTACTTCTGTGCCTATTCATGCCATTCTCCATTACTGAATTGGCTTTATGATATATGAAACATTCAGTTACTGTGAAAGAGATCTGAGGACTGCAACTATGGGCAATTTGTTCTGCTGTGTTCAAGTTGACCAGTCCACCGTGGCCATCAGAGAACAGTTTGGCAAGTTTGATGCTGTACTTGAGCCAGGATGTCACTGCCTACCTTGGCCCACTGGGAAGCGTATAGCTGGCCATCTCACACTCAGGTTGCAGCAACTAGATGTGCGCTGTGAAACAAAAACAAAGGTTCATCCTGAACACTCTTTGAGTTTCCTTTTGTTGAGGACAAACACTCAAGTTAAATGGATGCTTATCCTATCTATTTTTTTCCTTCTACACAGATGGATGGTTATCGTTCTTTTCCTAGCAGTAGTTCCAAAGCCTAACGCTACGTTTCTATATTGATGATTATCATAGTTGCTTTTGTACTGTAAAGAAGCATGAATTACTGTTTCAGGAGAGGTTTGAATGAAAGACAGTTTAATTGATCTAATGATGATAAATATTGCACTATAAAATTTCCAGTTTCTATACATTTTGAGTTGCCACGTAGGTACAGTTCTAAAATTACTATTACAGGATATGCAGAAACTTTTATATGTAGCCTTATTTTGCCATCATTATTCACCTGTGGATAAGATTTGAAAGGTCACAGATTCACATTGTCATTGATATTATGTTTTTTGTTTGATGAATTTTCGTGGTGTTGCTGACATGTAAATACTGAACCTTCTGCAGGACAATGTGTTTGTCAATGTTGTGGCGTCTATCCAGTACAGAGCTTTGGCTGGCAAAGCAAGTGACGCGTTCTACAAGCTGAGCAACACAAGATCCCAGATCCAAGCTTATGTCTTCGATGGTATGAATTATTGGAACTAGTGGATATTGGTTGTACTTACTGGTTTCTACCATCCTTTTCTGTATGATGCCTCCATCACCTGGGATTAACACCATGCATTCTGAAACTGATTCATCCACTCCACATCCCATTACGCATATACCAGCTAACTTGGGGCTACTATTGATATGTTCAGTGATCAGGGCAAGTGTTCCAAAGCTCAACCTGGATGATGCATTCGAGCAGAAGAACGATATAGCAAAAGCTGTGGAGGACGAGCTTGAGAAGGCTATGTCTGCTTACGGGTTTGAGATTGTGCAGACGCTGATTGTTGACATTGAGCCAGATGAGCACGTGAAGCGAGCGATGAATGAGATCAACGCAGGTCATTAATTGTGTAACTAGCCCGTATCAATCATATTCAGAAGCAGGGCCTTTTATTGAGAATGAGATCCTTTTGTTGCAGCTGCAAGGCTGAGGATGGCTGCGAACGAGAAGGCAGAGGCAGAGAAGATCGTGCAGATCAAGCGAGCGGAGGGAGAAGCCGAAGCCAAGTACCTGTCCGGGCTGGGTATCGCGAGGCAGAGGCAGGCGATCGTGGATGGCTTGAGGGACAGCGTGCTGGGCTTCTCAGTGAACGTGCCAGGCACCACTGCCAAGGACGTCATGGACATGGTGCTCATCACCCAGTACTTCGACACCATGAAGGAGATAGGCGCATCGTCCAAGGCGTCGGCGGTGTTCATCCCGCACGGCCCCGGCGCGGTGCGCGACATCGCCACGCAGATCCGCGACGGCCTTCTTCAGGGCCAGGCTGCCGCCTCCGCCTCCGCCACACATTAGTAACATATACAATAATTTTGTGCGATTATTATATATTGCCTTCCCAGCTGCCTACATATATGTGTGCGTGTGCGATATTTTTTACTTGTGAATGATACTGTACGTGTGGAAATTAAATGGGAACCTGCATTGTGTATTTGCAGCGCGAAACTAGCGTGCTTGTTACTATTCTTGCTGCATGTGATGTGATGCCATCTAGAACTGCTGGAACGGACCATGTTTTTGCTGCATTTAGGGATGGATTCAAATAGGATATGGATGGAAACGAATTCGGATGGTACTATTTATCATATTTTACTTCGAATACGAATACGAATCTGGATGTTTTCGGATACGAATATAAAACGGATAATTTGAATACGAATTCGTATTTGGATGTTTATTCAGTTTAACTTGAAATGAATCTGTATTTGGATGTTTATCGTTTCGTAAATTTTTCAAAAATTCAAAGGGCCGAGTATACCAAATTAGCAGTTAATATAAGAATTCTTAACTATAAATTATGAATAACTTTCTTGAAATATTTTTAAATTTTTATCACGGTATCTACGTATCATCTTATAACAACATGACAAGTCTTATGTTTTTCAGACTTCATTTGGTTTTTTTAGAATTAAAAAATCATTAATCTTCACATTGCCGATTAAGTGTCGCAATCTAGATTTTTCAAAATTTATTTCAATTTAGTGGGTAAGGCCTACAAATGGACTAAAAAAATATGAATATGATTTTTCTATAAATTTTGGTTCATTATTTCAGGCAATTGTAGCTCAAATTTCACATATTTCAATTTAAATCCTAAAAACACACTTAATGAATTAAAAATAGTAAACTGATCCAGAAAAATACCAAATTTTTACATGGAATAAGGTATGTTGTATTTTGATTGTAAAAAAAGTTTTAAATTAAAATAAAGATTTAACCATCGATTTACTTTTAAACCTAACCTATTCCTTCTCTAAACCCTAATTCTTTCTTGGAGAATCTCCGGTTTCTTAACATCCTACGTGACAATTTTCTTAAAATATTTTTAATTTTTTACCACAATATCTACATATCATATTATAATACTATGACAAGTCTCGTGTTTTTCAGACTTCATTTGATGTTTTTAAATTAAAAAACCGTTAAGCTTCACATTGTCGATCGAGTGTCGCAACCTAGATTTTTCAAAATTTCTTTCAATTTAGTGGGTAAGGCCTACAAATGGACTAAAAAAATATGAATATGATTTTTCTATAAATTTTGGTTTATTATTTCAGGTACTTACAGTTCAAATTTCACCTATTTCAATTTAAATCTTAGAAACACACTTAATAAATTAAAAATAGTAAACTAACCCAGAAAAATACCAAATTTTTATATGGAATAAGCTATGTTGTATTTTGATTGTAATTTTTTTTAAGTTCAAACAAAGATTTAACCATCGATTTGCTTTTAACCCTAACCCATTCCTTATCTAAACCTTAATTTCTCCTTAGAGAATCTTCGGTCTCTTAACATCCTATGTGATAACTTTCTTGAAATATTTTTAAATTTTTATCACAGTATCTATGTATTATATCATAACACCATGATAAATTTTATGTTTTTAGACTTTATTTGGTTTTTTAGAATTAAAAAACCATTAAGCTTCACATTGTCGATCGAGTGTCACAATCTAGATTCTTTCAAAATTTCTTTCAATTTAGTGGATAAGAACTAAAAAAATATGAATATGATTTTTCTATAAATTTTGGTGCATTATTTCAGGCACTTGCAGTTCAAATTTCACATATTACAATTTAAATCCTAGAAACACAATTAATGAATTAAAAATAGCAAACAGACCTAGAAAAATGCAAAATTTTTACATGGAATAAGTTATGTTGTATATTGAGTGTAGAAAAATTTTCAAGCTCAAACAAAGTTACAAATATTTTACTGCCTTGAACTGCTAGAAAACCCCATTAACTTTAGTATTTCATAATTACACAAAGAATAAATAAACCACACATATTAATATAGTGATGCCATGTCATCATGAGTCTCTAAAAGTCTGATCTGTGTGAAATCCTAAAACGGATACGGATGTATCTATTTTCATATCCACATTCAGCAGAAATTTGGATATCCGTTTCCATATCCATATTTGTCAAACGAATTCGGATGTTTCCGTTTATCGTCCACATTTAATTCGAATACGAATACGGATATCCATATTTACAATTTATCGGATACGAATATGGATAATTCAGATATTTTCACATTCGTATCCATCCCTAGCTGCATTGGACATCCCATCCTGAGATTCATAAAGGGAGTCGATACCAGCCTAGGGCTCAACTTATAGGACTCGAATTCCTAGACTTTCAAATCTTAGCCAACAAAACTCTTCTGATAGAATGCTGACGACTACCACAAGCGAAAGAGTCTTCATCAAGGAGCTTCCTCCTAAGAAAACCCTCGACCCTGCCCAAGTCAGCCGTCCTAAGCCCAAACTATATCATCACACCAGATCCAGTCCAACAACCCTACATATCGCCCAAACCAATCCCCATATCGTCCACTAACCCCTCGCTTTACCCAAGAAGCTCTAGCCAAACCTACCTACACCAATCTTGGAGGTAATAACCCCATTTCTTTCGTCACTCTACCCTATAGATGGTCATATGGGCCGGGTTGTTTGGACCAACACAAGACATGACTGTTTTGGCACAGCTCATACCCGGCATGGTCTGTCTGATATCGTGATGGGTTGGAGGCAATAACCCTACTTCTTTCATCACTGTTGGGGATGTGACCCCTGGGTACCCCACGATGGGTTTATTAGTCGAGACTGAGAATAGGTCAAGCCTAGCTTTAGAGTCCGGTATGGCTCATGAAGAGGGGTTCGATTCTGATAAGACATATCAAAGCCATATCTAGAAACCAAACACCATAATCCGGTATAAGGAGATATACTTATATCAGGATCCTTGTAATTAGGAAATAGACCCGAGTTTGGTATGCAATCCCGGATATTTGGGAACTAGCTCAGGATAGAGTACTGGGATTATTGGGCTCACCCCTCGATTATATACTAGAGGCGAGGCACCCCCAAAGACACGCTTTCATGTTTTCATTGCTTTACGCTTTAGGCTCTCATTGCATTGTAAAGTTTAGACAATCATCAAATACAACCAAAACATAGGACGCAGAGTTATTATCCTTCAGATGGTCTGAACCTGTTTAAATTTTAGATCTGTTCTTTAGAATCGACCATAAGACTAGAAAGTACAACGCTTTCCTACCACTCTATTCAAAACCTCGGGTATCCCTATAGGTGGACTGATCAGCAATCCCTATAGATGGCCATATGGGCTAGGCTGTTTGGGTCGACACGAGGCACGACTGTTTTGGCATGGTCCAGACCTAACATGAAGCACCAGGCCATGCCTGGGCCAAGGTGTCAACATGCCAGGCCAACATGGCACAGCCCGATAGTAGTGGCCGGCATGATTATAGCCTGGGCGCCTCGTTTCCCACTGTGTCCTGCTGTTTCCTACTGTTTTCGCTCGTTTTCTCGCATGTGGGCCATGGCGCATGTGCACTCACACCTCATTTTTCTTCCCAAAACATATATAATTAATTACATTTTGGCTTCCTCCTGTGACCTATCCTCACCTCACATTGGGTTTTGGGAACACACATGCGTAGCAGCAGCTACTAGCTGGTGCAGTAGGATTCAATGCAAAAAAGATCACACGTCTGCTGCAGGCATGAGCAAGTCGGCACCAACGCATTTTCCTGCTCCCTACCTATCGAGGATATGACCCCTGGGTACCTCGTAGTTGGGCTTATCAGACCGGACCAAGGGCAGGCCAAGATCAGCATTGACCGTCCGGTATGGCCCATAAATAGGGGTTTGATTCTGATAAGAAAAGTTTAGTCCTTATCGAGTAGTTAAGCTCTGGATATTATATCTAGAGGTTTATTTGTACCAGAATCCTTATAATTAAAAATTTAGTACTTGAGTTTGGTAGGCTCACCTTCTGAGTATATAAAGGAGGCGAGACCCCCCGAGAGGACAAGCTTTTCAGCATATTTTTCTTGCTTTCGATGCCCCAAGCCTCCATAGCTTGATTGCGTCGTATTGTAAGATTCACCATCATAGTATACACCAAAACACTAGACATAGGGCTATTATCCTTCGGAAGGCCTGAACCCGTATAAACCTTGGCTCTTGTATTCTAGAGTGGACCATCGGGTTCAAAGACGCTACGCTTTCCTTACACACATCTAATCACCACCTAGGATACCCCCTTGGGTGGACTGATCAGTGATTCACCGACAGTTGACGCGCTAGGTAGGGGGTCACGTCGCCTTCATCAGGATCCGATGGCACTTCTTTTTGGCTCCGTCTTCATATTCGGGAGTCTGACGTTCATTGAGGATCCAGAGGGACGGCTCGTCCTATCGAATCCCTCGACGAGGTGAACGGATGGACGGTCGGGTCAACTTTGGGATCCGACCGGCCCCGAACACTACATCATCTTCTCTAGCAAAAAGGGCGAGGGATAATCGGTGGCTCCCGGCCAATCTTGTTATGATGGCCGAGGAGACGCTATCCACCACTAGCAGCGAGAGGCGGCGCCGCGCTGAAGGCAATTAGGTTGAACAAGACAATAGGATCTGTCGAAACCTTAAAGATGAATTCACCCTGGAGTTTGACGGAGAGAAAGTCTTCGAAACTCCGGTCGCCAACCTGGTGGCCATTGAGAGGGCTCTCAGCTCTCTTCCCGAAACCCTAGAGCTACGACGAGCTAAAGCGCTTGCTCAGGCGATAGCAACTCAGATCAACACCCTAGCTCCGGCTCTAGCTCGTCCACCGACTCCTCCCCTAGAAGACAAGGAGGACGATGGTCAGGACCGATACCAAGCGTCGCACAGCCAAAACCCGCCTATTGATAGCCCGTGCGGTGACCACTTACAACCATCGCCCACAGGCAGGCGAAACAGGTTGTGTTCTGAGATCCACAGGCAGACCAATAATCAAGGTGACGTCGAAAAAAGCCATAGCAATATAGGCAGCAGCGTCGATTATGATGGTTCGACTGAAGGTCTCAACCCCCGTAATCATAGAAGAAGCAGAAGCCGAGATAACCACGGCGGTTTCCCTGCATTCACTTGGCGCTTGAGGCAAGTCAGGTGGCCGAGGTCCTTCCGTTCAACGGGAATCAAACCATATGATGGTAAAACGGATCCCTCGCAGTGGCTACGACTCTACTAAACTGTCGTTCGGGTGGTAGGAGTGGATGAGAGGATCATGGCTAACTATCTTCCGATAATGCTCTATTCATCTACCAATAATTGGCTCTCGAGCCTATCTAGAAACTCTATCGATTCCTAGGCTCAACTCCATTTAGCTTTCATCGACAACTATCAAGGAACGTGGCAGAAGCCTAGGACCCGATATGACCTCCAACGATTGCGACAAAAGGAGGATGAGACACTCCATAGTTTTATCCAAAGATTCTCAGAGAAAAGGACTATGATCGTGGATATTAACTAGCGGGATATCATCAATTGCTTTATCGATGCCTTACACCACTCTTCCGAGTTACATGGGGCCCTCATGAGGAAGAAGCTAAAGACCATAGCCTGGATAATCTCTATTGCAGAAAGCTATGCCGACTGCGAAGATACCTAAAGGGAAAAGATAGAGCGGTCACGTCATGATAGTCGATCTTGTCAGAAAAAAGATGACCGACCTCGGTCCCCCCGATGAGAGGATGACCAATCGAGATCCTCTCGGGACAAACAAGAGCAAAAAAGGAAGACTGAGAGAACAGTGGTGGCCGCCTACAATTCACGACACCAGGAGGACGAAGCCATGCTAGAAGAACTCGACAAACCTTGCCCGTTTCATCCAAAGGGCAAGCACACCATGCGCTTTTGCTATTTGCTACAAGATGTACTCACCAAAGAATCCCACAGTAATCCCCGCGAGGGCAAAAGATGCTAGGACGACGACGATGCCCTGAAGAGAGATAATCGGCCTCGAGACAATAATGATTTCTAGGAGCCTCATAAGACTGTGAATATTGTCTTCGGAGGTCCCACATCAACTGAAACCAAACGGCAACAGAAGATTCTGGACCACCACATCAATACCGTAGGATTCGAGGAAATTCAGCAGCTACGGTAGTCGGAAGTCCTGATCACCTTCTCTCGAGATGATCAGTGGACAAACGTCCCAAAAACCGGCCGCTGGCTGCTGGTTGTTGGCCTAGTGATACTCAAAGTGCGCATGAGGTGGGTCTTGTTCGACGGAGGGAGTGGATTGAACATCCTCTTTTGCCAGTCCCTCACCGACCTCGGCATCTCAGTTGACAGCCTCTAAAAGGAGGACAACTTCCTATTCTATGGTATCATACCCGGGCAGAGCTCAGTACCGCTCGGTTCAATAACTCTACCGGTCACGTTCGGTTCTCGAGATAACTATTAGACCGAGCACTTCTGGGTCGTAGAATATGACATTCTGTTCCATGCCGTCCTTGGAAGGCCATCCATAGCCATTGGGTACTACACGTACTTGGTGTTCAAGATGCCGGGTCCTAGTAGAGTTATCACCGTTTAGGGAAACGTCGACACCTCCCATGCATGTGAGAAGGATAGTTTCGCCCTAACGGAGGCCGTCGACCTATCAGCTCGAATGGAAGAAACCCTCAGGCAAGTCCCCGTGCATCCTCTCGAGGCCTCGGAAATTCTAGTCAAGGCACCAACCACTTCGGGGATTTCCCCCACACCCTCGAACACTAAGAAGATCGCCCTCTCCGACGCAGACCCGACAAAGACCATGACTATTGGGGCAGTGCTCGACCCCAAATAGGAAATTGTGCTCATCAGCTTCCTGTGCTCCAACATGGATATCTTTACATGGAAGACCTCTGACATGCCTAGGGTTCCTCGAGAACTGATCGAGCATGAACTCCATGTATATCTGACTGCAAAGCTGATAAAGCAGAAGCTATGGAGGTTCGCCCAAGATAGGAAAGAGACAATCAAAGGTGAAATCACCTGTCTCCTAGCAGCAGGATTCATTCGCGAAGTTTACCATCCTGAATGGCTTGCTAATCCAGTCCTAGTAAGAAAGAAGATGGGACAATGGCAGATGTGTGTCGACTACACAGACCTAAACAAACACTGCCCGAAGGATCCCTTTGGGCTACCTCGGATAGACCAAGTAGTCGATTCAACGGCAGGATGCTCCCTCCTGTGCTTCCTCGACTGTTACTCTGGCTACCACCAGATCAACCTTAAAGAAGAAGACCAGGAGAAAACATCCTTCATCACACCTTTCGGAGCATACTGTTACACAACCATGCCCTTCGGCCTCAAGAACGCAGGGGCAACCTATCACCGGGCCATCCAGCGATGCCTTTCGGAGCAGATAGGCTATAACATCGAGTCATATGTCGACGACGTGGTCATAAAATCTAGAGAAGGAGACAACCTGATTAGCGATATCATCGAGACATTCACTAACATGTGAAAAATTCGATGGAAGCTTAACCCCGAGAAGTGTCTTTGGGGTACCATCTGGACAACTACTCGGGTTCATCATCAGCAATCAAGGTATTGAAGCCAACCTCGATAAAATAACGGCGATAATGAAGATGGACAAACCCAACAATGCTAAAAAAGTCCAGAAGCTCACCGATTGCATGACGACCCTTGGGAGATTTATCTCCCATCTAGGGGAAAGAGGAGCTCCCTTCTTCAAGTTATTAAAGAAAGAGGATAATTTTCAATGGACAATTGAGGCCGATGAGGCATTCTCCATGTTGAAGAAATTCTTGACCATGCCACCAATCCTTACAGCTCCAAATCCAGAAGAGATCCTCCTCCTCTACATCGCTGCCATGACCAATGTCGTCAGCACGACCATAGTAATTGAGCGACCCGAAGAAGGACATGTCTTCCCAGTCCAAAGGCTGGTATATTTCATATCAGAGGTTCTCAGCCTATCAAAAGCAAGGTATCCACAAGTACAAAAGCTCCTTTACGCTGTCCTGCTCATCGCTTGGAAATTGAAGCATTACTTTCAAGCCCATAAGATCGTGGTCGTGATAGAATACCTACTAGGCGACATACTCCATAATCGAGATGCAAAAGGACGAATCGTCAAATGGGCCATCGAGATGGGAGAATATACGATGAAGTTCTGCTCCCGTACCGCTATAAAGTCACAAGCCCTAGCCGACTTCATCGTCGAGTGGACCGAAATACAGCTACCCTGGGCCAAGAAGAAAAAGAATACTAGACAATGTACTTCGATGGCTCCCTCAGCATAGATGGCACCGGTGCAGGAATTCTCCTTACTTCCCCAAAAGGAGAAGAGCTGCGCTATGTACTACACCTGTTGTTTAAAGCCTCAAACAACGCGGCAGAATACGAAGCCTTGCTACACAGCCTCCAGATATCTATATCCCTCGGGGTCAAGCGGCTTATGGTCTATGAAGACTCCAAGCTGGCTATTTGCTAGGTCAATAAGGACCGGTTTTGTACCAGTGACAAGATGGACGCCTACTGCGCTGAGGTGCGGAATCTCGAAGACAAGTTCCTAGGCCTAGAATTCCATTATATTCCCCATGACAATAATTCAACAGCTGACGCCCTTGCCCGCCTTGGTTCCTCTCAGGCGATGGTCCCCAAGGGCGTATTCGTCCAAGAGCTCATCAAACCATCAATCAAGGATGACACAAACCAAAGCACTAGCTCATTGGCAATCATCGCCATGCTCGATGATGCCAATGATTTACGGCAGCCTTTCATTGACCATATCCTAAAAGGCATAGTCCCAGAAGATAAGACCCTGGTCGAACAGCTAACAAGATGAAGCAAGCAGTATGTGGTCATCGAGGACAAACTATACAAGCGCGCGGCTTCAACAAGAGTACTTCAAAAGTGCATCTCGCCGAGCGAGGGCTTCCAAATCCTTCATGAAGTTCACGCATGGGCATGCAGCAATCATGCTGGGGCGAGGACCTTGGTTGGTAAGGCCTTCCGATTAGGCTTCTATTAGCCGACAGCCAACAGCGACGCCAAAGAATTAGTTAAAAAGTGCACAGGCTGCCAATTCTTCACCAAACAAAGTCACCTCCCGGCTCAAGCCCTTCAAACAATCCTGCCAACTTGGCCCAGGCTTGTTAGGGGCTTGATATGGTAGGACCTTTTCAAAAAGCTCCCTAGGGCATTGACCGGCTCCTGGTAGCTATCGATAAGTTTACCAAGTGGATAGAAGTCGTGCCCTTGAAGAACTGCATGACCAAGAGAGCAGCACAATTCATCGAAGGAATCACTTACCAGTTTGGCATCCTAAACCAAATAATAACCAACATCGGGACTCAGTTCACAACAAATGATTTCTGGGATTTTTGCGAGGAATGACTGATCGAGGTCAAGTATGCGTCGGTTGCCCATCCTCGGGCCAACGGATAGTGCGAGCGCTCTAACGGGATGATCCTACAAAGTTTAAAGGCCCAAATTTTTGATCCTTTGCAGAAATACGCTGGGAAGTGGCTCCACGAACTACCAGCAGTACTCTAGGGGTTCCGCACACAGCCGAACCAAGGCACAGGGCAGACAACCTTTTTCCTTGTCTATGGCTCTGAAGCAATCCTACCAAGTGATATGCTACACAACTCCCCCTGAGTTCAATATTATGATGAAGGAACCGTGGAACAGACAAGGGCTAAAGACATCGACTCCATCGAAGAAGCTTGGATAGCGACCACAGTTCAGTCAGATTGGTACCAACAAACCCTTCGGCGATACCATGACCGCAACATGCAAAATAAAAGCTTCAAAGTGGGTGACTTGGTACTTCGCTGAGTATAATCAACTGTCAGGATGCACAAACTCTCTGCCCCCTGGGAAGGGCTCTTTATTATCTCTAAAGTAACAAGATCAGGGGCGTACAGACTAACATGAGATGATGGGCAAGCAGTACTGAACTCTTGGAACGTCGAGCAACTTCGTCGGTTTTATGCTTAACAATATTTTGTTAATAATCTTCTTCGATGATACATGTCCAGGCACTCGTCGACCTTGAGATGCTGTTTTCTTCATCGACACTGCCGACTACTTCCCTCGGACATACATCTGGGTCAGGAAGGGGTCAGCCCTCAGGATGTACACCCACAGTCGAGCATCACTTTCGCCAACCTCGCCGACTACTTCCCCCCAGGCATGTAACTGGGCCAGGAAGGGGTCAGCCCTTGGGCTGTACACCTACAGTCGAGCACTCTCGTAGACCTATGCCAATTACATCCCCCTCTGTGTTGGGCGCCAGATGGCCGCCATACAGCAACTGGTTCGGGGAGAGGGTCGACTCCTTAGTTGTACAACCTCAATCGTGCACCTTAAAGAACTCGCCGACCCATGCCAATTACATCCCCCTCCGTGTTGGGCACCTAATGGCCACCATGCATGCAACTGGACCCGAGAGAGGGTTGACTCCTTAGTTGTATACCCGCAATCACGCATCTCTGAAGAACTCATCGACTGTTGCAGACTACATCCCCCTCTGAGTTAGGTAGCATATGGCCACCATGCACACAACCGAACCCAGGAGAGGGTTGGCTACTTAGCCACACAATCACAGTCTAGCATCTTTATCAACTTCGTCGATAAAGTATCATGTGGGTGGTAAACAAACACACAACGAATGGTACACGATGAATAAAACAAATTCAAAGACTCCTTTATTTCTTTAGGACTAATTTTTTACAGGAGTAAAACTACTTCAAAGAAGGGGACACAGCAACAAGTACACTACTTCAAAGAAGGGGACACAACCTTCTTCGATCAAAAGAAGAAAAATGCCCTGACGGCCAGAGACAGCATTCTGCAAAGCAAACACGATGGCCATGAGAACTGAGGTTCTCACAGCAACTCCGCATGCTGCAGCATCAACCTATCATGACCGCCATGAGCGCCGAGGATCTCGGGGGCCACCACTGTGGTAGCAGCGACTCTGTGCAATCCTCACCTTGACCGGAGTAGATCATCACTGACCCTGAGAGACCAGCACAAAGGAAGAGCAGTATTGGCCTGACCTCGGCTGTGGGGTTAGACACCTTTCCAGGGTGCCTACGCCAGCGGACGTCTTCAGCTCTTCCCACAGGATCAAGAATCTACCTTGGCATCCGGACATCAAGACGAGTAGCACAAGAGCACCAGATGGTAGCATGTTAGCAGAAATATCTACGCCGCCAAAAAAGTCTCGGCAAGGATACGACATCCTGCTACAATGATGAAGCCAAGAGTCATGCACTACATGAGTAAAGATGAAACAAATTCACACGAGGATCAACATACCAGACGAACCCGATGGTTTGAGATCAGAGCAGCCAGTTCAGCAGTCAAGCTAGCATATCGCGGATCCATGAAGCAGCAAGCGACATTGACAATCTCTTTCTTGCAGGTGTGAAGAGGAAGGAATCTCAAAGCAGAAGAGGATGAACCAGCTGGACCTGTTGCGAGACTCGGAAGGGTGGACGCTGGCTTAAATAGAGGCGCTCCCCAACCGCCTGCGGCCATAGCAAACGCCGCTTCGATTGCCACGTGCTTTATGGCGGAGAAGGCGAAGCGGCTCTCACCGCATTATCTCCACCAGTGCCCTACATGCTACGCATGGCTCTGTTAGAGGCAGGACATCTTTTCAGCCTTTTTATTTGCCACATGTTAACGATGGACAGGAGAAGGGATTATGAAACAACCTTTTCTAGTACAACGGACAAAGTTCGTGATGGTTGATACCCTCTACGCTGGTGGGTCCCACACTTGGGGGCTCATGCATGCTCAAAGATCTTCACGCTTAGGGGCTCACACACGCTCGAAGATCTTCATGCTCAGGGGCTCACGCACTCGGGGACTCCTGTGCTTGGGGGCTTGCTCGACCTGAAGTATGAGTCCCCGGGGACTAAAAGTCCTCGAGAGCTTACAAGTTCAACAGGCCTCGACCCCTTGGGCGTCTAGATGGATAAGAGGCCCGAACAACAGGACATCAGTTTACTCAAAAAGCTCAAGACCAATCTCTTTTCAGTTCATCACAAGTTCAAGACTTCAAGCACGATGTTTTTTCAGCAAGGTCTCAACGACGATAGAAGATAGGATTATAAAGCGGAAGATTATTCCTTGCAGGATATTTCTGGACCCTCAAGCAAAACATTCTATTTAACTCGAGGCTCGGGGGCTACCGTGTGGGTGCACCTCACACGAAAGAAGGTGATCAAAAGCTTTTTCGAAGACATCAAGGTTTGACAAAGATATTGAAGTTCCAAATTAAAGGTGAACTCCTCCCAGCTTGTTTTGCCGAAGATTTCTTCAACCAAGCCGAGAAGAGCTTAGGGGCTGCTGTCGGGGATATGACTCCCATGTTCCCCGTAGTTGGACTTATCAGACCAGACCAAGGGCAGGCCAAGACCAGCATTGACCTTTTGGTATGACCCATAAACATGGGTTTGATTCTGATAAGGAAAGTTAAGTTCTTATTAGGTAGTTAAGCTCTGGATATGATATCTCGAGGTTTATTTGTACCAGAATCCTTGTAATTAAGGATTTAGTATCCGAGTTTAGTAGGCAATCCAAGTCCTACTCAGGATAGAGTCCTGAATTGTTAGGCTCACCTCGTGAGTATATAAAGGAGGCGAGACCCCCCTAGAGGATAAGCTTTTTAGCATATTTTTCTTGTTTTTGATGTCTCAAGCCTCCATAGCTTGATTGTGTCATATTATAAGATCCACAATCATAGTACACATCAAAACACTAGATGTAGGGCTATTATCCTATGGGAGGCCTGAACTAGTATAAACCTTGGCTCCTGTATTCTAGAGTCGACCATTAGGTTTGAAGGCGCCACGCTTCTCTTACACACATTTAATCACCACCTTGGGTACCCCCTTGGGTGGACTGATCGGTGATTCATCGACACTGCCTGCCTATTTTCCCACTTGGCGCCCACACGTTTTCCCGCTTAGCGCACACATGACCGCATATTGGGCCTTAGGCTAGCACGAGCCCATCGGGCTATCGTGCTTTTGGGCCAGCATGGCTCAATTTTGACCCCAGTCGTGTCGTGCTTAGGCCGATACCTTAGCCCATGGGCTAGCATAGCACGGCCTGAAAGCACAGTCGGGCCATGCCAAGCTTGATCCTATGAGGCCGTGCTGACCTCGTGCCTGGGTCAGGCCAGGCCAAGCGGCCCATATAGCCATCTATACCCTAGCCAGAAGCTTTAACCAAGCCTATGAAATCCAATGCTTCACCTGCCGTAACTATGGCCACATGTTCCGCGACTGCCCACAAGGTCAATGGAACGCAACTCCCATTCGTTCCAATGTGAGCATCGCCCGTACTCCTCCAGCAGGCCAAGCAAGTGTCATCCCAATTGCTAGTGCTCAAGCATCACGTGCCACTAGCAACTTCGGTAGGGGAAGAGTCAATCACGTGCGAGCAGCAACAACATAAGAAGCTCCAAAAGTTATGATGAGTAC
>KE372845.1:108508-120594 GCA_000418225.1 Zizania latifolia | reverse complement strand
CGAGCCACCGAGCCATGAGCAACTGAGCCGAGGAGCTGCACTAATAGATTGAAAGAGGAGCCACGCTAGGAGCCATGAGTAGCTGCCGTTGGATTAAACTAGAAACACATGTCACATATTTGATGTAGGTATACGTAGGAAGAGTGGTGCATCCGGTATGCATTTAATTTTTTTCCCATGGCGTGCCCCTGCCTATTGGCATAGGTGGCCCACATGGTCACTGCATGCGTGCCACGTGCCAGGTGCCTAGCTCCAACGCACACACCTAGCTGGGCTGGGCCACGTAGTCAGCTGTGCTGTGCTGTGCCTCGCTAGCACAGTGCGCTCAGCCACCGGCTTGACCCACACAAACAGTAGTCAATAGTACAACACAGTGCATTTTTTATTTAAAAATTAGAAAAATGTTTACTAAATCCTCGAAAATCCATCTTAGCTCCGATCAGCTCTGTTCAAATTTTAGATTTTTTTCTAAAAATATAAACTTTATTTTAGGGCAGAGTAAAAATATTTTCCTAAAATTTCTTGTATGCTTTTATTTATGTGATGCTATTTTTACCCTAGTTGCTGATCCCGAAGATTCGCAGGACTTCGACGCTGAAGACTTGGAATACTTTCTAGACTAAGGCAAATTTTCCTTTGATCATGCTTTCTCCTATACTTATCAAATTGGTTTCTTACAAATGCATGTATATGACACACACATATACTCAAGTTAACCTATAACAAATATAGAAATGACCTGAATCACGCAGTTGGGGGAAAGTACTTTTGCCACACTTAGATTATGCCCGCCAGAAGTGACGTTCGAAGTGTGCCACATGCGAAGGACCCTTCGAACATCGTTTGCCTTCAAGTCACACTCGGCGCCTTAACCTCGCCGATAGGATTCGAAGGCCCCCTCCGCTAATGGGGAGTACAATTCTTTTTTGGGGCTCCACAACATTCTCTACTTTAGGGGGCATCATTATATTTACATTTGGGAGCCCAGCTTGCGCTTCGACTGGATCTACACGCCTCACCGCTTGAACTGCAAGGACGACTTCGAGGGCTCGCTTCGAGGTCCCTCGCCCAGCTGTTCTTTCGAGGTAGTCTCCTCGCAAAGCAAAAATGGCTTTGCAGGCGTTTGTATTGTGACTCCGGTTGACGCCGTTGACATTGTAGAAAAAGCCTTGATTCAAGATGGGGGGCCAATTGGTGGCCTCGCTCCACCCCCTCGGCCTCGTCCTTGGCCCTACTGGAGCTTCGTTGGTCGAGACCCTCCGATAGCTAGCACTTTACTTATGAAATGCTTTTTGTTCTTTTTGTGCTCTTGGGCGCTAGGCTCTGTGTACACCATCTTCGGGGGGCTTGAAGCCCGTACTTCTAGGGCCTGTACCTGGATGGTGATGGCATTCCTATGAAGCTACCCTTCCTTGGATCGGGCGTGCTCTTCAAAATACTTCATGAGTTGCACCACCGAAGCTATGGGCTTCCTGTGCAACTTGTCGAGGAGCCCGGGGTGTGTGATGCCTTCACAAGCGGCGTCCACCATGGAAGACATCGATAGTTTCTTGATCTAAGACTTGGTGTAGGCAAACCTTTGAAAGTATTGCCAAAGGGACTCCCCCGGTTGCTGCTTCACCTAGAATAGGCTTCCCGTAGACATAGGGGCTACATAGGTCCCTTGGAAGTTACTAGTGAACTTCTTGCGGAGGTGCTCTAAGGATTTTACGGAGCCTGGCCTAAGCGACTAGAACCACCGGATCTCAGTCATATCTATTCTATATATGACCTATATCTTATCAGAGATTATTTAGAAATAGTTTCATTACGAGTCTCATGAATAAGTCACGTACTCATTGATCCTTAATGGTCGTTTCTATTTCAAGGAACAAAATAACTTTATTTCATAAACATAGTATGCTACATACAACATCTCTATGTTGTCTCTAGGCCATAATACTAACAAGAAGCTGCTTCGGACCTGAGTCATACGAAAAGTCAGTCATTCGGAGTGGCTGTTGAACGCCATTTTTGTGAAAAAGAAAAACACTGGCAAATAGAGCATGTGTATTGATTTCACTTTCTTAAATAAAATATGCCCTTATGACCCCTACCCACTGCCTCGCATCGATCTGCTCGTGGACTCCACTGTAGACTCCGAGCTGTTAAGCTTCCTCGATGCATACTCTGGGTACCACTAAGTATGGCCCTCAAACGTGTAAATGAGGGAAAGACAAGCTTCGTCACCTCTTTGAGAGTTTATTGTTATGTACGAATGCCATTCGACTTAAGAAATACTGGGGCAACCTTATCTAGATTAATTTCAAAGGCCCTAGGTCATCAGTTAGGAGGGAATGTCGAAGTCTATATGGATGACATTGTAATAAAAAGTAAGAAAAAAGGCGTATATAGCGCAGATTTAGCTGAGACCTTCGAAAGCCTGCAAAGGGCAGGGATCCGGCTAAATCCTAAAAAATGTGTGTTCGGCGCTTGAGCCAGCAAGTTGCTAGGATATTTGGTTTCGAGTCAAGGTATCGAAGCCAACCCTACGCAAATCAATACCCCGCCGCACATGGCGCCCCTAGCAAACATAAAAGAAGTACAGAAGCTTACCGAACGCCTCGCCGCTCTAAGCCGGTTCCTAGCCCACTCTGCCACATCCACTGCACAATCCTTTTTAGCTGTAGTTCTGGGATTGGATTTACAAGCCTTTTTATAGAATAGAAAGAGAAGGTAAAGGGGAGGTTTATTAGTAATGACTGAGGTCCATGAAAGAATCACGAGACAAGTGAACAATGGCTGGCGTAAGCAAAAAGGCGAGCTGAAGAAAGCTTTTGAAGAAATTGGTTCTGACGTCAAAGATAGGCTAGCTAGGACTGAAGCTTTGAAGTGGATTGGTACTGCTTTTCCTTTGCTTTTATTTCTTGTGTAGGCTATCGATTACTAAACCAAACCGGTGAGTGTCACTTTTACACTTCAATTCAGAAATTACCTCATCACATAAACTTGAGAGCGAAGCCTACCGATTTTCTAAGCACTAAAAGGCTCCAAACACTTCACATGGACCCCGGAGTGCCAGAAGTCCTTCGACAACATCAAACTATATCTCACGGACCTCGCTTCGCTCACTACTCCGCTACCCAAAGAACACTTACTGCTGTACCTCGCAGCTGCAGCCTTCGTAGTAAGTGTGGTGTTAGTCCGAGAAGAAGACAAGGAAGGCTAGTTGAGGAAGAGGCTGGTATATTTCGTATCTGAAGCACTATCTGAAGCCAAAAACTAGATTTGCAGAGTTAGAAAAAATTACTTACTCCCTCATCATGGCTTCGAGAAAACTCCGGCACTACTTTCTTGCATACAATATTATTGTGCCAACATCATACCCCCTCAGAAATATGCTTCACAACAAGGACTCCACACAGCGAGTAGGGAAATGGGCGGTCGAGCTAGCACCCTTCGGCATCACCTTCACCACCTACATCGCTATCAAGTGCCAGGTCATCGCAAACTTCGTTGCAGAGTGGACCCCTCTAGCTACATGGTCACATGAAGCACCATGTGAAGGTATATGGACTGTCTATTTAGACGGAGCTTATCAAGCCTCCGACATAGGAGCCAGAGCTGTAATAATATCCTCCTCTGACCAAAAGGCCTTGTATTATGTAAAATTATATTTTAAAGCAACGAATAACATGGCTGTGTACGAAGACATATTGTTAGGCCTTTGAAAGGCCCGTGCCTTAGGCGTGGCCAGGGTAATTGTAAAGACTAACTCCCAGATTGTCGCTGAGCATGTCGACAAGAGCGTCCAAGTGCGTCACCCAGACCTCGCACAATACCTAGCTAAAGTGTGCAAGGCAGAGCTAATATTTAAAGGGATTTCCATCCGAAGCATTCTGAGGACTGACAATTAGCAGGCTGAAGCCCTCGCTAAAGCAGCAGCCAGAGGCCAAGACCTCCTAGCCAAAGCCTTCTATGAAGTACTCTCCGCCCCATTAGTATCAATCCTAGAAACCACCGAAGTGCTTTGCATATAAGCTGACGACCAGCGAAGCCCTATGATAGCCATGCTATAAGAAGAAGGGGACCTCCTTGAAGGTCCCACGCTTTGAAGAATGCAGCAAAGGGTGCGGAATTACCGCCTAATCAGCGACCAGCTATAGAAGTCTGGAGTATGCGCACCCCTGCTTCACTGCATTTCAAAAATCAAAGGTCAAGATACACTGCAAGGGATCCATCAAGGGCTATGCGGGAGCCATTTGGCCCCTTGGGCACTCGTAGGCAAGATGATTTGTTAAGGCCTCCATTAGATAGCTATAATGGCCGACGCCGAAGATTTGGTGCAGAGCTGCCAAGGATGCCAATGGATGGGCAGGCGAAGCCACCTTCCACTTACTCCGCTCTAGGTCATCACCCCCGTATGGCCCCTTGCCCGGTGGGGCATGGACTTAATTGGAGCATTTCCTCGAGCGAAGGGCAACCTGTGGTTCGTAGTAGTTGCCGTGGAGTACTTCTCAAAGCGGGTAGAAGTCAAAGTCCTGAAAGCAATAACTTCAAAAAATATATAGAAGTTTTTTTGGCAAAACATAATTTGCCGCTTCGGAGTGCCTAGGCAATTGACAATCGACAATGGCACCCAGTTCGATTCAAAGGCATTCAAGGAATTCTGTGAAGGCCTAGGAATTGAGCTGTGCTTCGCTGCGGTTTAGCACCCACAGTCCAACAGAGCAGTTGAGTGGGCTAACGGTAATATCTTATCCGGCCTCAACTGCAGGATCATGGGGCTCGCCAAAGGATTATGGGTCGAAGAATTGTCTAAAATATTGTGGTCCATTTGGACCACTCAAGCACGCTCCACTGGCTTCACCTCCTTCCGCCTCCTCTTTAGAGATGAAGCGATGACCCCTACGGAGCTAAAGAGGGGATCACTCCGAACGCAGCTCTTGGAGGACACTAGCGAACGAGAAGTCTCGTGAGAACTTCAAGAAAAAACAAGGCTCAAGACCATCGCCAATCTAACGAAGTACCAACATCAGACGAAGGCCTGGTACAATCAGAGGGTGAAGCCCAATGATATACAACTAGGACACTTAGTCCTGTGAAGCATCCCCGTACCTGGCAAATTGAGCAATAAGTGGGAAGGCCCGTTCCTTGCACTTCGCTCAAATCGCCTATGCTCCTTCAGATTGTCAACTCTCAAAGGTGAAGAGTTAAAGCACTCCTGGCATGCGGAGCACCTCCAAAGATATTACACATAAATTCAAGTACACTTTAGCAATGTAAGCAATGGGGCTTCGAATAAAATGCCTCCCAAGGCAATATTTGCTGCTAAGGTAAATTACATCCCTCTGGGGATATTCTTTGCAACATACAGACTCCGAACCATACTAGCCTAGCGGTGGACGCATCTACCCGAGTCCTCGGCTCAGCGCAAGACAAATTAAGTATAACATGCCTACAAGTACACGGTACTTCAGTGTGAAGCCATGAACCCAATGTTCGAGGGTCGCTCCACGAGTATGGCTAATGGCACTGACTTCAGGTCCTCAGTGGACCTAAAAAATACCGATGTGACCTGCTTCACCATTATCACTTCACAGTGCCTCCAAGCCCAAAGCGGTAAAAACCAAGGATATAGTACCTCTAGTTAGCACCTCTATACATGCCTCCAGGTTCCTAAGCGACCTAGATTTCGAAGCACCCCTTCATCCCTTACAAAAATCTAAAGCATTACTATTGGGGAACACGAAGGCTACGCTAGCCAAAAACAAAAATTTTATACCATGCACACCATGATATCTTGCTAAGAGAGGGACCATAGATCATTACTACTATCAGTGAATCACCGAATAGTCCACCCAAGAGGGTACCCGAGGTAGTGATTAGATGTGTGTAAGGGAAGCGCAATGCCTTCGAACTCGATGGTCGACTCTAGAACACAAGAGCTAAGGTTCATACTGGTTCAGGTCTACCGGAGGATAATAGCCCTACGTCTAGTGTTTTATGTATACTATGATGGTGGATCTTATAATACGACGCAATACGTCAAAAGCAAGAAAAATATGGTGGAGCTAGAAGACTAGATGATGTGAATAAACAAGATTAGACGCCTCTGGGGGGTTCTCACCTCCTTTATATACTCAAGAGGTGAGTCTAACAATTCAGGACTCTATCCCGAGTAGAACTTGGATTTCCTACCAAACTCGGGTGCTAAATCCCTAACTGCAAGGATTCTAGTACAAATAAATCTCTTAATATCATATCCGGGGCTTAATTATCTGATAAGGACTCAACTTTCCTTATCAGAATCAAACTCTTATTCATGGGCCATACCTGATGGTCAAGGTTGTCTGAGCATATCGGCCATAGTGGAAAAAATCAGACAGGTGATTGAATCGGTCAAGTTGTCGGTTCACCGGTTCACTGGTTCGACCGTCGGTTCACCTCTGACTTCATTGTGCAACATAGGAATAAAGAAGTCGACTATGTGGAGTTGATACCATGGACACTCTTCTTTGATGGATCAGTCTACCGGCATGGATGCGGAATTGGATTAGTGATCATATCGCCTCGGGGGGAAAGTTTTGAGTTTGCTTATACTATCAAGCCCTACCGTACAAACAATTAGGTAGAGTACGAGGCAGTCCTCAATGGTTTAAAACTTCTGGCCGAAATAGAGGCCGACGACATTGAAATCATGGGCGATTCATTATTGGTAATCAGGCAACTCTCTGGAGAATATGACTGCAAAGATGAAAATTTGAGGATATATTTTGAAGAATGCCAGGAACTATTAAAGAGATTTAGAATAGTATTATTAACACATGTATCAAGGAATCAGAACTTAGAAGCTAATGACCTGGCACAGGCCACATCAGGATATCGGTCGATGGATAAGATAATCGAAACAGAAATAGCCGACATCAATATTGAAGACTGGAGGGCCAAAATAGTAAGTTACCTTTAGAATCCATCACAATCGGCCCCAAGAAACTTACGCTATAAAGCCTTAAAATACGTATTGCTGGATGAGGAACTATACTATCGAACGATTGATGGGGTCCTGTTAAGGTGCCTAAATTTGGAGGAAGCCAAGGTCATGATGTGTGAAGTGCACGAAGGAATCTGTGGAACTCATCAATCGGTCCACAAGATAAAGTGGTTGCTGTACCACACTGGTAATTTTAGGCAGACGATGTTCGAAGATTGCTTCAAGTATTATAAAGGATGCCAGGATTGTCAAAAGTTCAGAAATATACAACGAGTTCCTACATCGGCCATGAACCCGATTATTAAGCCATGGCCGTTTAGAGGTTTGAGAATATACATGATCGGCCAGATTTACCCATCATTGAATAAGGGACATAAGTTTATACTAGTAGCCACCGATTATTTCACCAAGTGGGTAGAGGCGATTCCTCTGAAAAAGTTAACTACCCAGGAGGCCATAGAGTTCATCAAGGAGCATATCATTTATAGGTTTGGGATCCCACAGATGATTACCACTGATCAAGGATTGATATTTATGTTAGAGGAATTTCAGCGGTTTGCAATTGACATGAAAATTAAGTTGCTCAACTCATCGCCCTACTATGCACAAGCAAATGGTCAAGCCAAAGCTTCAAACAAAAATCTAATAAAATTGATCAAGCGCAAGATCGTAGAACAGCCTAAGAAATGGCATGCAACGCTAGCCGATGCTTTATGTGTGTATCGGATGGCTTGCCATAGGTCGACTCAAGTGCCACCATATTAGTTAGTCTACTGACATGAAGCCATCCTGCCATGAGAGACAAACATTGGCTCTAGACGTCTTGCTCTTCAGAATGAGTTGATAGCCGATGAATACTATAGACTAATGACCGATGAGTTAGAAGACTTGGCACAGAATCAGCTTCACGCGCTCATAAAGATAGAAGAGAATAAGGCAAGGGTGGTAAGGCATTATAACAAGAAGGTATCGGCCAAGACATTTGAAGAAAATGACTTAGTCTAGAGACTGGTGTTGCCGATCGGGACTAAAGATAATCACTTTGGCAAATGGTTCCCTAATTGGGAATGTCCCTATCAGGTGAGCAGAGTCATACCAGGTGAATCACCGATCAGTCCACCCAAGGGGGTAACTGAGGTGGTGATTAGATGTGTGTAAGGGAAGCGTAGCGCCTTCGAACCCGATGGTCGACTCTAGAATACAAGAACCAAGGTTTATACTGGTTCAGGGTGGAGCGGGGGCTAGGCCTACCCGCGCACCATTTTCTCCAGGGTCTCCTCCACCACTACCAAATTGCCCTTGGTCACCTCTCGCCCAACTCAGTCCTCCACATTGTCGTCTTCGTGCATTTGTGTGAAGAGTACTTAGGAGTGGATCCACACTGGAACCTCTTTTGGTACTATTACATTCTTTGCCACTCGACGGGGAACAATACGATCAGAGGGGTGACGCTTCACCTCTGTCCTGGGTGGTTCGACGAGTATCTGCGGATGCCCATCACCTCTTCAAACAAGGGGTGGAAGGTGGAGTGGTTCTACGGGGTGAACCACCCTCCGGCTCTCGAGGCGGATGTTGGCCCCAAACTAGCATCCCTGACAAGCTGTTCTGATCAGTGCTCCTCGACTAACAAAGATCAGCTCTGGGAGCTGGTCGATGTGGTGAAGGGGCTTCGGGCGAGCGGGCTGACTGGGATTAGGATCGTGGCCTGCTTCTTGCTACGATGGATCTTCCTGCTGTAGGCCTAGGACAAGGCGGCATACGAGGTGGTCGGGTCCTTCAACCCTCAAGCTCTAGAGCCCAAGTGGATGCCCCGGGCTGAGGTTGCAAAATACCTCAACTCCTTTTTCACCGGGAAGCCAAGCTTCTCGGATGATGATGGGTTCGTGGCATGCAGCGTCTTGAACCCTCGACCCCAGGTGAGCCTATGCCCTTCTGTTCTTTGTTTTTTGCTTCATCCTTTGTTGTTATCTTGTTCTGATGTTTGACCACCCACATGGTGTGGTGTGCTTAGCTACAGGGTAATGCCGCATACTTCTCGTAGGCGCTACTCCCTGAATATATCCTCGAGGGGTCGACCCACCTCGCCGATGGTTGACGGGAGGTGTTAATCAGTCCCTTTTGCTTCCAAAGCGAAAGGGGATTGAAGCCCACTGAGGTCGGGGTGGACGGAGCCCTGGCAATCGGCCATCATCGGTTGATCCTCGACGACGATGAGCCCAAGGATGGGGAGGATGTCGTAATCTCTGAGGCGGCGCTAGCCTCTTCCCGCTCCGTTCCGGTGAAGGTACCCAAGCAGGTATCTTCAAAGACCTTTCGCCTGACATCGAGGCAAGGTCGGAGTTGGTTTCTAAGTGTGGCCCTTTGTCTCTGTTGCTGATTTGCTATCATCTTGACCTATAGGGTGGAAGGGGTCGACCTCCCACTGGGACCGGTGGTGACGCTATCGCTCCCAGGCACCAGTGCTAGTGTTGAGGCATCGGGTACCATGGAGGTTGTGGCCATGGTGGTTGAGGGAGGCAACGTGGCCCTTGTCGATGCGGGCGTCGTGGGCCCAATCGCTACCCCGGGGGTCGATGACATCGCCGTGGCACCAGAGGCAATGGTTGACCGTCCGACCATCAAGTCGGCGGCCGCTGTTGAAGGTGCGGTGGTCAAGGAGGGAGTTGCCAACTTCCCTGAGGGGGTTGGCCTGGAGGCTCAGCTCCTTGCCCTGATGGCAGTGGATGGCCCCGAGGCAGTGGCTGACTCGGGAGACTTCGATGTGGTGGTCGCAGCTGCTGTGTCGGCCCCAGGCGTGGCTCTAGAGGTGGCGGCCCCTCTTTTGTCGCATCTCGTCGACGTAAGTCTCATTTCCTTTTCATCTTGGATTACCATTATGACAGTTTGCTCATGTTTAGCAGTTATTCTGGGCACAGTATGCGTCAGAGATTGAAGCTCTTCGGCGTGAGCGTGATGTCCTCCTGGTCCAGAACGCTTAGCTTCTGAAGAGGGCTGTCACCGTGGAGACCTCCGCGACTAGCGCCGCCGTGATAGCCAAGAATGCCACTCACTTGGTAGAGGAGGCTGATCGCCAGGTGGTTGCCATGAGGGCCACGGTCGAGGAGACCAATCGCCAAGCGATGGCTCTAAAGGCCACCGTCGAGGAGGCGAGGGAGGCTAAGAGAGCTGCCCGACGGACCCTTGATGCGACAAAGGAGTCGGTGGAGTCATCTACGACCAAGTATCGGAGTAAGTTTTCTCCGTATAGTCACTTCTTCATTGTTGTCTTGTCGTCTCTGTCTTAATTTTCGTCGGTCTTCTATTTGCAGGGAGGTGCGACAGGGACCGGGCTCAGATCGGGGAGCTTGAGCATGAAGCGGTCGAGGTTCACGCGGTGGTCGAGCGGGCATACTCGCTTTTGGTCAAGGATGCCAAGGCAGAGTTCTGGGATAAGCTTGAGGGGTTCGAGACCCAGCTCTGCCTCCTCATCGATGAGGTGGTGAAGGCTAGGGCCGAACAAGCCCTGGTCTATGTTTGGGCCCACTTGCCAGCAGACGACCTTCGGTTGCTGGAGCACGGGATGCCCATTGGGGTCATCGAGGAGCAAGCTATGGCACTCCAATAGGAGGTGGAGGATGTCACTGCCATGATCACCAGGGATCTGTAATTTCTGCCTCCTCCCGAGAACCCTGCCGTGTCCCTTGAGGCCTAGGACCCTGCCGCGTCGTCTTCCGAGGACCAAGATCTTGCATCGTCATCTCCCGAAGCTCAGGATCCCACTGCGTCGCCTCCCGAGGAGTAGTTGTATATATCCTGCATCAATTGTTTAGTAGTGGTTAGAAAACAACTTCGTGCTTTTGAGAACTCGTGGTTCCCCTTTTTTGATTAAAGTACGGATAACTTCTTTCGCCGCTTGCAATTTTATGTCCTAGCTGCATTTTTACCTCGAGGGACTTTAGGCCATATAGTACTCGACGTGTAGCCCTTAGGCTATGCACAGGCTTACCGATATTAGGCCGAACAAGATCCTGAGGGATTCATAGACTTGTTGTGTTTACTAACCCTTCGCGTGCCTAAAGCATGATCCCGAGCCTCTGGTATAGCCATATAGTCTCAGGTGAGGGGAACCGATGCTGCTTATGCACCGATCCTAACATCAGACCTCATGAGTTCTCGAGACTGCTTGGGACTTGAAGTTAATGCTTTAGGACTCAAGCCCCTGAGGGACTTAGCTATTAGTCGGGTGCCGAGAGGGCGCAAATGCCAACTCTTTTTTGCTCGCTCGGTTGCTGACGCCAAACCCAGAGCAAATCCTTAGGGGCACAACCGTTTGAGCTAGACGCGTGATGTTTCGCTTCGACCCCCGTAGAGCCCGAGCCTTAGCGATTGTGGTCAATGAAAAATAAAGAACATGATTTCACTTGATAAAAAACTCGAACTTTATTTCATATAGGGTAAAGGAGTGGAGTCGGATCAAAGCCCTTTGATGGTGGCTCAACGCGTCATCGTTCCTCACTAGTACATCGTCTTCTTCGACTTCCGCTTGCTACTCTTCGTGCATTATGACGTCCTCATGGGTCTTCTTGCGCCATACCTTCCTCTCGGTCTAGCGGGCTTTCGTGGTCGATCCTTCACGTTGTCCCTCTGGTCCTCAGCGTCGTCTCGTCCGTCCTCTTCCGAGCGCTCGAATCTACGTCTATCCTTCCGAGTCCTCCAGTTGTTCTCCCTGGGTCCTCTGTGCCGCTGCCTTGTCGACTGGGAGCGATGAGAGGAACTAGATCTGGGGGCCTTGGTATAATCTTCGGTAGACCCAGACCAGGGCCTAGTGAGTCGTCTGGTGAGGCATCCTCCAGCGTGCTTGGGAAAATCTTCTCGACATCGGGGACCTCGAGGAGGAAATTCCTCAAAGCTTTGGCGAAGGCATCGAAGGACCTGTTCTGCCACCTGATCAGAGAGCTGACCTAGAGCTAACTCCTGCACTGCGTCAGCCAGGTGTTCTGTAAGTTGATCGTCCTTCTGTGGGAGGAAAGGATCAAGACCCCAGCTTGATGACCGCTCGGAAGATGGAGCCGAGTCGAAAAGGATCAACCTTTCGAGTGAGTCGGCCACGTATGTCGTGTTGCCTAGGATGAGC
>KE372845.1:58073-74252 GCA_000418225.1 Zizania latifolia | reverse complement strand
GCAGCAGCAGCAGATTGCTTGTTGCTCGCCATTAACACTGGAGATCGATCTTGTTTGCTTCTCATCTTGTCTATGCCCTCTTTCTCCTCCTCCTTTTTCTTCATCGCCTCGTCGGGTTTCTTCATCTTGGCCTCGTCGTCCTCTTTGTTCTTGCTGGACTCGTCGTTGGACTTGGTGACCTCATTCTGGTTGCTGGGCTTGGCGTCCTCCTGCTGCGGCTTGGTGCTGATGATGTCCTGTATGGTTGCGGGAGGCGCGGCAGCGGGGCGCTTGGGCACGGTGACGGTGAACACGTCGGCCCCGAAGAGGCTGGTGATGTCGTCGGTTATGGCGGTGGAGGGCAGCTGGAACACCTTGTGGAAGCGGGTGCGCCTGGCGTCGGCGGCGGCGGGGCGCTGGCCGCGGACGGTGAGGAGCCTGTCCACGCCGTCCACTTGCACCCTGAAATCTTCCTTCTTGAAGCCTAGCTTAATTTGCACTTCATTAATTCTATTGTTTGCTGTTTCTCGATTAATCAATCTCTCAGTCGGATCGGATATACTTATGCATATATAGCAAGGAAGGAAAATGCAATGCATGCATATATAATAGCCAGAGTACCTGAGAGGTTGTTGAGGCGGAGGACGATGCTGTTGGCATTCTCGACCCACTCGACCTTGGGTTGCAGCTCTGCTTGATCCTCCTGCAGCTCATCGGCGGCGGCAGCAGCAACTGCAGATTGCTTGTTGCTCGCCATTAACACTGCACAGATCGATCGACTAGCTAGGCAAAGGATATAACTATCTATGTGTGTGCGAACGTATAGTATTAACCAGCTAGTTATTCCAGGATTAAGCTATCTCTATCAAGTATCGATTGCTGCATGCGCATAGTATGTTATTGCAGTCGCCTGGCCGGTGGCGATCGAATATGATTCAATTCCAAACTTTTCTTGAGCGCACGATATTAACACCTCATTAATCCATGAACGGAGGAATTCGATATCTATCGCTCTCAAAAGACTGCAGGAAAGGTTAAGGATCTACATTGTCTTATTTGGCAAGCTACAATTTCGATCCATTTTATATGGATGGATCGAGATTTTAAACTAAAGTTCTGACCGATCTATATGGAATGAGCATAGATTAAACCTGCCAAACATTTTGAGTTTGCACTATAAAATTTCCGGTTTCTACACATTTTGAGTTGCCACGTGGGTACAGTTCTAAAATTACTATTACAGGATATGCAAAAACTTATATGTAGCCTTATTTTGCCATCACTATTCACCTGTTGACAAGTATTTGAAATATCACAGATTCACATTGCCATTGATATTATGTTTTTTGTTTGATGAATTTTCGTGGTGTAGCTGACATGTAAATACTGAGCCTTCTGCAGGACACTGTGTTTGTTAATGTTGTGGCGTCTATCTAGTACAGAGCTTTGGCTGGCAAAGCAAATGACGCGTTCTACAAGTTGAGCAACACAAGATCCCAGATCCAAGCTTATGTCTTCGATGGTACTACTATGAATTATGGGAACTAGTGGATATTGGTTGTACTTACTAGTTTCTACCATCCTTTTCTGTATGATGCCTCCATCACCTGGGATTAACACCATGCATTCTGAACACTGATTCATCCACTCCACATCCCATTACGCATATATCAGCAGCTAACTTGGGGCTACTATTGATATGGTCAGTGATCAGGGCAAGTGTTCCAAAGCTCAACATGGATGACGCATTCGAGCAGAAGAACGATATAGCAAAAGCTGTGGAGGACGAGCTTGAGAAGGCTATGTCTGCTTACGGGTTTGAGATTGTGCAGACGCTGATTGTTGACATTGAGCCAGATGAGCACGTGAAGCGAGCGATGAATGAGATCAACGCAGGTCATTAATTGTGTAACTAGTCCGTATCAATCATATTCAGAAGCAGGGCCTTTTATTGAGAATGAGATCCTTTTGTTGCAGCTGCAAGGCTGAGGATGGCTGCGAACGAGAAGGCAGAGGCAGAGAAGATCGTGCAGATCAAGCGAGCGGAGGGAGAAGCCGAAGCCAAGTACCTGTCCGATGCAGAGGCTAGAAAAAAGATATTAAAAATTATGGTATATTTTGATATCTTCTTAAGAACGATAAATTCCTCACACACTATATATATAGTGTATTGTGGAAATTAAATGGAACTTGCATTGCGTATTTGCAGCGTGAAAATAACGTGCTTGTAACTATTCTTGTTGCATGTGATGTGATGCCATCTAAACTGGAATGGACCATATTTTTGCTGCATTGGACATCCCTCCGCTAGCTTCTGCTTCTGCGCCGGATGGTTCTACGATAGAAACTCTAATTCAGGATACGTTTGTCTCAACTCTAATTCATGATATGTTTGTCTCGGCTTCTAGTAGCTACAACTACTTTCAGAATTTGAAGCTGATACAAATGATCTAGATTCTAGATCTAAATTGTAAGAATGAGTAGCTGCAGAATTTAGAAATGAACTGAAATCCAGAAGCTAGAAAACACTAACTTCTCTAGATTCTCATCAGCTAACTACTAATAATCTCCACTTAAAACAAACAACTCCTTAAAATCTGATAGCAGAATAGAAACCTAGAAATATATGAAAACGAATAAGCACGCTTCGATCTCGTTTTCTTTCTAAAAACGATTCCTTTGAGGAGTTGTCATTAAACTCAGGCATATATTCGGTAGGAAGTTTTCCAACGATAGCTATCTAGAGCGACTAAACCTTAGACGACATTAACAACGAAACAGGATCCATATTTAATAATATCCTTTTACCAAACAGACTCCTCCCCTGAGTACGGTAAACCAGTTTATCACGGCTATAACCAGGTAGGTATCTAGGAAGAAGTAGAGCTAGAAATCAAGCCAATAACAAAGTAACCTTGTTCATCCGATCCATGGGACTCTGCATGAAGTAATATAAGTAGCGCTGAATGTTGATGGTGAAGATGATATTTATGGATCATCGAGATGCATGCTGCCGTATTAGGCAATGGCGCCTCTCGGCCTCTGGAGCAGCTGGGACACATGGCCATGGCCGGGGGAATTCGAGACGCTCCTTCTTCTTCTTGCAGCCAGCTGCTGCTGCGGCGGCGAGTTGAGCATGGCCGGAGTACGAGAAGGAGTAGTGCTTGTGCTGGCGCTTGTGCCGACTGGTGGTGGTGGACTGGAAAACAGCATGGCAGCACGCTCCGACTGCATGTTCCGGTACAAGCTGGTGGAAGTGGCCATGTCATGCAGTCCCAGAATTGGCTCCAGAGTTTGCACCACGCTGCTCATGACAGGCCTTGCCTTGGGATCCAGGGAGAGGCAATCATGAGCCAGCCGGACCAGCTTCTGGGCACCCGTTATGGAGAATCTGGATCCAAGCCGGGGATCTATCAGCCTGTGGAACAACTGCCTGTCTCTGGTGTAGGGGCGAGCCCACTCTACCAGGTTCTGCTCCCCTTCTGGCCTGTTCTTGTCCATTGCTTTCTTGCCTGTCAGCACCTCCAGCAGCACAACCCCAAAGCTGTACACATCACTCATGGATGTCAAGTGACCTGCACGTGTTTAGTTCACACAAAACGAATTCAATCGTCATCAAGAATATTGCAGTGCAGATCGGTCGATATCTTTATATATATGTTATGGCCAGATCGCCATCAAAAGCTTGATTAGATTAATTAATTACTGATCTGGGTCAGCTAGCTCACCTGTCATTACATACTCAGGAGCTGCATATCCATATGTTCCCACGACTCGCGTCGACACATGGGTCTTATCACCCTCGGGACCATCTATCGCGAGTCCAAAGTCTGACAGTTTTGCGTTGAACTCCTGGATGCGTGCATATATGGAGCAATGTATTATGTCATCAGCAGATTAAACGGGTAGAACGCAATTAAGGATATATCGATGCATTCAAAAGACACATTTATACCGACCGCATCAAGCAGAATATTGGATGTTTTGAAGTCACGGAAGATCACAGGGCTCTGAAGTCCTTCATGAAGAAAAGCAAGTCCCTTTGCTGCTCCTAGCATAATCTTCAGCCTGATAGACCATGGAATTGACGCCTGACCTGTTCATTTAGCAAACCATCTCGAGTTAACATAACATTAGGCAGTAAATCTAGCACCACCAAACTTGCACAAAACTTTTAGGTGCGAACGAAATCCCAAGACTGGTATAGTCGTAACAACATATATTTGTTTGTTGAAACTAAAATTTGAAGAAACGACATATATATATGAATATTGGTGTTTGCTCTTTTGCTACATCCGGAATGTATGACAATTGAGTCCAAGAACCACATGTCATATACATTGAGTGTGACAAAAGAGCAAATGTTGTTTAACTTTATAGCAAGAGAACAAATCTCCCTTATACTTATACTCCTCAACAGGTGGTTCTCCAGACTTCCACCAGACATAAACTCATACACCAACTGTCTATGGCGACCTTCAATACAGTAACCGATCAATTTCACCAGATGTGGATGTCGTAGGTTTCTGAGATAATGGACTTCTGCCTGAGAGAGAGAAAAACAAAACTGGTTTACTCATGATTAACGGCATTCAGCTGTATCTTGATAGTATATCAATGTCAGTAATTTAAGTTAAAAAAACATACCACCCACTCATCATGGCCTTGTGGCCCTTCATAACTGAGTGTCTTAACAGCAACAACTAATCCTGTGCCAGGCCTCGCAGGAGATGTTCCATTCTCGTCAATCCACCCTTTATGGACACGGCCGAAACCTCCCACACCAAGGAAATTATCAGTTCTGAAGTTTCTGGTGGCACCCTTCAGTTCATTGTAGGTAAACTGCCGTAGCTGAATTGCTACGTTCACCTCTTCCCCAACTGCTGGTGAGGCTAAAATACTTTGGGCATTGCTCATCCTAGGCGGGTTCTGGAGATAACCACCGCCCCGTCTCATTTCTGCATGTGTAATTAAGCATATATATATTAATTAAGTGGTAAGAAACCTTCGCACAATAATTCAGAGTAGTAAATTTGATTTGGCCACATGACGAAACCTGGCAACAGAAGATCCACAATATATTAATCGAGCTAATAGTTAATAACAAGAAGTATGTCTTCATCGTATATACTGTCTGGTATCACCAACAAGGATCAAGGGGCTTTATAATTATCGTGCACCTTAGGTCCGATTTGAGAGTCCAGAATCGTGTCCCATTTCTATTCATGTAGAATGGAATGAGATTCAGGTCTCCCAAACAAAACCTTAGAAAACAACATAACTCAAATATTCATGTAATGTAAAAAAGGAATATGCCACATGAATATATTTGTTCTCTTTTAACTCATGTTTATGATACTATATATTGTCTAATTTAAATGATGCTTATTTTTGCGTTGGAATGGCAACAGGAAAATAACCATAATTAAAACAATGCAAGACAATGTACATTCTGCATGACAGGGTACTTCTAATGTTTTTTTAAAGAATTATTGCAGCTCTCCTTAACACTGCCACTAGCTTTGGGCTATTGAGTTCCATTGCTGACCGATAAATTCAATCTTGTTCAGCTTTTTATACCGATGATACAGTGATCTTTTGCTACCCGATGAAATATGATGCGACCAAGCTGTCTGAGGTGTTCAGCTCTTCGGCAAAGCCATAGGACATAGAACAACCTCACCAAGAGCACCATTACCCTCATTACTTGTCGAAGCTTTCCAAGGGATCCTCCAATGCTTGGTACGCAACCTACCCATAACTTACACGGGGCCTCTTTCCAGTCGCAAACTAAGCAAATTTCTATGGCAACTGGTGGTTGATCGCTTCTCGAAGAAATTGGGTGGTTGGAAACCAAAGCTACTGACTCAAGTTGGGCACCTATAGCTCATCAACGCAATTCTAATGTCTATTCTAGTTTAGCTCTTCACTGTCTTTCATATCCCCAAATAGCTACTGAAACTCTTTAATAAAAGATGTCGGGCATTTCTTTAGAAATTTGAGGGGACCATCAATGATAGACATTGTTAGAAAAATCCCATATTGGTTATGGGAAGAGAGTCTCTCATCTCTTAGGCTAGCTTTTAGGGTACAGATAAAGCTCCTTCTTAGTATGTGCTGGAGGCTGGATCAATTTCTTCTAGATTGGGCCATGTATACCCAAGATCCTACGCTACCACCTCGACTCTATGGCACTGGTTCCGCACAATGCTAGGGGAAGTAGCGGTGTCTCACTCCTGTATCCGTTGCTCTCCTCGATGAACTACACCACAAGGGCGATCAAGGTGGAGGCTATTCTTGATGCTTAGGACCTTTGGGAGGTCATCAATCAAACGAAAGGCGGGGCCATGGACGTGCAGAAGGACAACAAAAGAGCTTTGGGACAGCCTCAAGACGAGGTTCGTCGGAGCTGACCGTGTCAAGGCCGCTCATCTTGCAATCTTGAAAGGCGAGTTCAACTTGCAGCGCATGAAAGATGGGAGCCGTTGGACGACTACGCCTGCAAAATCAACAGCATAGCTGTGAGGTACGCCAACCTCGACGTAACACTCGACGACTCTCCCATGGTCAAGAAGCTCCTCGACACCGTCATAGATAAACTCTACCCTATTATTATAGGGATTGAGCAGTTTTATGACATGGAGAAGATGTCATCTGAGGAGGTGCTTGGGAGGCTAAAGGCCTTCGATGAGTACTCTCGACGACGCATGCTAGCTAGCGAGATCGGTAATAGCTAGCTCCTACTCACGACGATCGAGTGCCAGGCTCTACAAAAGGACAAGTCCATGGGAAAAAGAGGAACATGTTATAATTGAGGTGTTCATGGGTATTTTGCCAGGGAATGTCCCAAGCCAAAGAAAGAGGAAGTGCTCCTTGCGACGATGGATGAGGAATCAATGTTACTTGAAAGTTTGTCTAGAATAGTAAAATAATTCATGTGTCAAGATTAGGAGAAAATTTGTTAGCCTTAATCTTGACAAGTGTCATTAGCTAGTTGCATGTTGTGTGTGTGTGCATTGATAAGTGTCTTTAGCTAGTTGCATGTTGTGTGCATGTGTGAATGCACTGCTGGTTAGTACTTAGTTAGTTGGCTGGTGGCTGCATGCAACAAGATCATGCCAAGTTACTGCTCAGGTGTGTGGACCAAGTTAGTGGCGCGAGTGCGCGCAAGAGGCTGCATAGTTAGCAGCATGGTGTGAGTGCGCTAAAGAGGCTGCATGAGCATTTACGTGTGCATGAGATGCAGCCAAGTAGTTGCTACCGGGTGTGTTGGTTTGCCTTTAAAGCCATGCATTCACGTGTGCTCGCCGGAGTTCCAACAAATGGTATCAGAGCTAGGTCAACAATCTCCAATGTCCGTCTAGTGAGACCATGTGGTTAGTCTGAGAGTGCACTAAGATGGTGAGACTCAATAGATCATGTGATGTGGTCAGGCTAAAAGACGCCAATGTGTGATGGAGGAGATTGTTAGAATAGTTCCACATTAGTTATGGGGAGAGAGTTGATCCAACTTAAATAGTGGAGGAGTCTCTCACCTCTTGGGCTAGCTTTTGAGGGTGTAGACAAGACTCATTCTTGGTATATGCTAGAGGTTGGTTTAATTTCTCTTAGATTGGGCCAATAGACATTGCCTTGTGGCATGGGACAACATATGCATGCCGAAGGAATATGGTGGCTTGGGCATTAAAAATATCCACCTTATGAGCCTCTTCCTTCAGCTAAGGTGGTCATGGCTCTGAAAAGTATAGCCCTAAAGGCCCTAGGTGCATCTGTCATCGACGATAGACAGGACACTTCAAAATCGCTTCAATGCAAGCACTACAATCACTCCGAGAGATGGTCACTCAGTCCTTTTTTAGCATGATGCTTGGTTACCTAGGAACTTGTCAATGGAGGTGGTCGCCCTACACCTTCTATTATTTGTCAAATCCACGTCCTTGATGGTGGCTCTAGCCATTCCTAGCAATGGTTGGGTGTGGTCCTTGTGGAAAACCTATCAATACAAGCCATCACCACATTTCTCTAAGTGTAGGATCGATCTAGTACAAGCAGTGGATCTCCAACCATAGGTTCTAGATTCCTTCCACTAGAAATTCACGCCAAATAGGGAGTACACAATGGCATCAACTTACAAGACGTTCTAGTTTGATAGAGAGAAAGCAAAGACTTCCAACAAATGCAAGTTCTTCATGTTCCTAGCGATAAAAGAGAAGTGTTAGACATTGGACAACCTCGCCAAATGGGGATGGTCGTGCTCCCCTCTTTGCTCCCTTTGCAATCGGATCCCAGAAACTTGTTACCGTCTTTTTAGGGAATGTTGGTTCACGCTCCAGGTTTGGAAGCATGTCACAAAGACATTGCGCTTACTGTGCCCAAATGGGACACAAGAATTGGTTACCTAGTGGGAAGCTGCTCACAAGAAGATACCAAAGCTGCTCGCAAGAAGAATTGGTTTGGACTCTTCCATGATCCTCATTTCCTGGATCATTTGGAAAGAGTCTAACACCTAGGTTTTTGACTCCTCTCCGAGCACGATCATAATGGTGACCTCTCATTTCATTGAGGAATGGAGTAATTAGTGTGCTTTAGGCCTACAAGGCATCTAAATGCGGCCTAGTTAATATCTTCTTCGACGATCAACACTTGTTTATATCCTGAGTGGGCATCCAAGAGGCTCAATACACAGTTACAAGCAGCCGAATCTACCGGTAGGTCAGCTATCGACATTGGATACTCATCCTTTGGGCTGGCTTCAAGTGTGCTTCTTGCTCCTTCTCCCTAGGGTAGTCTCCCCTAGCAGTAGCCGTTCTTTCCTGTATCTTGCTTGCCCTTATAGTTCTTTGTACAGGATCTTCCCCAACAATTAAGTTGTTGTAACTCTATGTATCTTTTTTCAATCTTAATAAAATTTGACTGGCGCTCTTCGCCGGTCTAGCGAAAAAAGAATACACAACTTGAGCTGATACTTGAGCAACAGTCCAATACAGCAAGACACACTATGCAAAAACAATCTAAGGTGTCGTTACAAATTTACAGATTCAACAACAATCTGTATCTTTCTTGACCGCTTTTGGATACATCATATCACTTGTATGGATATATAATAATACAAAAGTTGTACCATTAGACCATATTTGGTAGAGATTGTTGGGACAATTTTAAGAATCTAGAAACCCTGCCAAACAGATAAATACAGAAGTGATATGCGCTAAAATTTAGAAGAATATATAGATTATCCTTTTTGTCCTGTAGAAGAGAATCAAATATTGAAACCTTACTTCTCATGTTAAATAGCTAGCAGCGAGTGATGCATGCATGTTACATACCCATGGCGGTGAAGTTCCGGCCGCCGTAGCTGGTGGCGTCATCAGCATCGTTGGACGGTATGGCTGGAGTTGGTCTCGACCTGGATGGCATGCAGGCGCGGAGACGGATCCACCACCCCATCGCCGCCGTCGATTCATTCCCCCCTCTCCGGCGCCTCTCGTGTCTACGCCGCCCTAGCACCGACGACCCGGCACCCATGTCGATATCCCGCGACCTGCGGCCGGCCGGCCGGCCGGCTAGCTAGCTCTGTCCAGGAAGGAATCTAGGCGATCGAGGAGGACTAGAAACTAGAGAAGCTAGCAGCAGCGGTGGATGGATGATCGAGAGGAGGAGAGTGCGGTGTGCGGTGTGGTGCGGGAGAGAACCGGGCAGGAATTTAGGGAGGAGCCTTCCCCGTCCCAGGTGTGCTCCTCGTGTGTGCCGTTTCTCGCTAGTTTTGGCATCATCCCTCGCTTTCGGCGCTGCCAGCTGCACCGCCCAACGTCAGCTACCATGATGAACTCTGACGCTGCTTGAGCGGCGACCCCCTTCCATCGATCAAGATCCAGCTACAACTTCGATATCACACATGCACACATGAAAATGAAGTGTGCTTGGGTTCACTACAAGAGATTTGATCTTTCATGACAAAAAAAATTACGATGTTAAAAAAAAAACATCATTGAATATACACAATGCAAGACGGAGTTTTTTGCCGCGTCGTAAAAATGTGGGATGACTGTGCCATTCCATCAAAGAACTATAGATATTTGCCCCCATATTTACGATTGACGTTATGGACAACAGCCTGCCACTGCCAGTAAAGTTTCTACTGAATTTGAGCCTCAATGTCTGCAAAACCATCGGTTTCTCGTCCACAACAATACACCTCCTTCCCGGCTGTTGGATATAAATGAGGCCAGTACTGACAGCAGAAGCTTTATGACAATGAGTTCTTGGGCACGCAACAGATAGACAAATTTTAGTTTGTCCTATGCGGCTTCCCACCTCTACTGCTCTGGCGACCACGCAAAATTGGGTCATTCCTTTAGTTTACTGTTTCTGCGTTACAACGAAGGAATGGCGGAAAAAAGTTAAACTGACTAACTCCAAAGTTTTGAGCCACCAATTTGTTGTGAATTTAAATCATTGACGGTGTCGCGAGCAATCTGGCAAGTCTAGTCTAGGAGCACGGTAATGGCACAAGTTCGTCCGCCTTATAAATTTGTCATCTCCAGTGTGATAATTTCTGGGCCGAATCATATTTCAAACCAACCTAGGCCTGATGACACAAAGCAGGCCCAACCGTCCTGATGTTCCTTTTGAGAAGGAATTGATGTGTTTAATTATTTCATAAAGTTCAAGATTCATATGACATCTATAGTTTGTACGCATAAAATAGAGTAAATCAAACTTTTTTAGCCTAGAATAAAAACCACATGACACAGCTAGCTGGAATATCCTTGACTCAAAACTCTAGATTTAAGATTCCGTAGAGTTAGATTTAATAGGTTTTAAATTTTTTAATCTACAACCGTGCCAAAAGGGTCTTACAGTCTAATAATTCGTACTCAAGCGGACCAACTAATTTAGAACAGTCCAAAACAGGCGTCGCCCTAGTGTTTGTTCACCGAACCACCAGAAACAGAACAGTTTGGTTCCTGAATATAGGATGATATAGCTATTTGGTTCAAAGGAATAAAGTGATACTAAGTAGGACCTAATGATCCCCAGAAATGAAATATTCCCCATAGATGTTGAATCACGTGGTAATGATTTTTTTGTCGAAGGACATGGTTCCGAACGGTGCAGTGACTGGACTGGACGCGCTGAGTGTCTGGCGTCGGTGGGGCTGGGCAGTCGGCTGTGAGGTGGGGCGGCTAGGCAGTGTGGCTGGGGCGACAAGGGCTGGGATGCTGAGCGGCACACCGGGCGGCCAGGGCCAAGTGACCAGCGGCTAGGGCCGGGCGAGCACGTGCGAGCATGGGTAGGTGCGACGCGACGGCTAGGGGCGGCGAGGCAGCCCAGGCGGCGTGGCCAGGCAGTAGCGTGGCGTGATGGCGAGCTCCTCCTATCCCTTCTCATTCCGCTAACCAAACAAGAGAATGAATCATTCAATCCCCCCCTATTCCTCCGATCAAACATATGATCGAATAGTGGTGGCTCCAGAAAATTTTTTGTGAGTGTTCTTACTTCATACTTTAAAATTTTATAAGATTGTAAACTTAGAATGCAATACAATTTTTTTTTAAATATGTCATAAATATAGTAATTGTGTCTCACGACTTCATAAATCTACTAAAATCAACATTTAAGTTTGTAAGTCGCGAAGTTACAACATAAGTAGTTTAAATATGCATGAAAGATCTAACATAAATAGAAGATTATAATACTAGTTTTTATTTGATTTTTCATACCTATTGTGCTGTAGCATATGGTGAGCTTGCGGTAATTGTTTTGAGCAAATCCAATTTCTTCACTTCAGGAATATAAAACAGGTAAAAGAACAAAAGAAAAACCCTTCATCCCTGAAGATGCAAATACATTTTATTTTGAATATAAACAAGTTCAATTGATGGGCATGATGGAGAGTTTAACTGAGAATGATAATGAATTAATTAGAAATCAACAAAACCTTCATATCTAAAAAATCCCAAAAACTATTCTTTATGGCATGAGCATACTGCATATGGACTAATTTCTAATACCCACGAGTCTAATGGGCCAAATTCCAAGGTAGTCCAAGGTCCACTTAGACCACCCCTTGAAACCACCACTGTGATCGAAACATTCCATTTATCTAACCAAACAAACATCCTCACAGAACTATTCCGTCTCCTAAAAACAGAACCATCTCATTCCATTCTTCTCATACATGGAACCAAATAGTACCTTAATTCTCTTAGGCCATGGAACCACTACCTCATGTAACCATCTACATATTCATTTATTTCGAAATTGTTTCTTTGATGGCAGTAGCCCAAACACCTCAAATTTTACTTGTCATTTAATGCGATCGATCCCACAGCTGGGGTTCATTACAAACCGTTTTACTGCGCACGTACAATTTATAATATTCGCTACTAACTAGTATTCACAATCTAGAGAATACGTACGCATACGTAGCACAACAGCGGATTTCAGCACGATAAGAGTTATGTACTGGAGTAGTATATATAGTGTTCTAGGATATGATCAAAACAAGATCTACAGCACCGGACTGCTTGCTAAGCCATGTTATGCCTCCACCAAAAGTCCAAAACAACAATCAATAGTGTGTGCCAGTACGTGAGATCAACACACCCATATTACCCTTTGGTTAGAATTGAAGAACAAATACTTCTAGCTGCTTCGACGATCTGACTGCTGGTTAGGATCCTAATTAAGATAAGCAAAAGCTGGAAAACCGATCGATCAGGATGACGACGTGATCCCGTAGTCCAGCTCAGGAATAACCAGGTTATTTTGCTTCTGGTTCTGGTGATCCGTCCCAAACCAAGCCAATGCTATACTCGGGGACATAGTCCTGCAATATATACATACCAAGGCTCAGGAAATTAAGTCCATGTTAACATGAAAGCATATATACCATACAAACTGTGTTGGAAACATTAGCACTTTATTTGACACTACTGACAGTTTAGGAAACCAGAAATAAGTTATATATATAATTGACCTCCAATTTCATAACTAGCTCCTTGGCTGTCGGAGCGGAAATGACGATGCGCCTAGCCTCCTCAGTGATGAAGCCTTCATTAACAGCCAAGTCGATAAACGATAGAAGAGGGTTGTAGAATCCGTCGACATTCAAAAGACCAACCTGGTAATATATTTTCAAGCAATTACATGCATGGAAGGCACCAACAACACTAGTACTAGGAAAAAAAGATATATTGAAAAAATAAAATGCAGCGCCTGACTCAACAATATAATGTTGATTATCGAATATGTGATATTCCACTCACACCTACACAATCGTGTCTGATATCTCTTCACAGATAATAAGAACAATCTGGTGGGGCCTTCAGACTCAAATAATAGTGACAGATAGGCATAGACAAAGAGAAATGTTGAATTGACTGCTCTTATCCCTCTTAAGTACTCCTAATTTCGGCATTCTGTATTTTCTGAGCAATTAATTAACATGGAAGCCTAGACAGTTTCTTGTGAATATGACACATCATGGAGTATAAGATCCTCCAACCGTCATTCCATTAGTTGTTTGGGAATAATCAAAAAGTGTGAAGCATATCTCTTATTATAGCCAAGTATAAAAGATAGAAAATGCAGATCGCGTGTACTTCAGTCTGAACAATTTTCTGAGGTCGTAGTGATGCAGGTAACAGCGGCTTGACTAAATTATGTTTTCCATAATTAATTTGTAGCTGTGAGAATAAAATTCTAGTCAAATGTGAACAAGGGAAGATGATAGCTGCAGATCACAACGGCCCTAACGGCGTAATAATAAACAAACCAGCACTTTCATAACCACTAATACAAAGTGGGCTAACGAAACATGCAGATAAGCACGTGACAGAGATTGGGTAATTTCCGTGTGAGAAGCACCATATATAGCCAATTGCAAGTTAGTTTTTACCGGCTTCTTATGGATTCCGAGTTGTGCCCAAGTGATGACCTCAAGAAGCTCCTCCAAGGTTCCATAGCCACCTACATTTTGGCTAATCGATCAATAACTACTGTACAAAATTGATCTAGTTCTGGTTTCTTACACCAGAGAAAAGCTAGAGCTGGATTGGCTGTAAATTAATACCTGGTAGAGCAATAAAAGCATCAGCAAACCGAGCCATTTCGGCCTTCCTCTCATGCATACCAGAAACAGCTCTAACTTCCCCTACAGGCTCTCCAGTTACCTGCAGGAGCGTTAGCTAGGGATATTAATAATACGACAATTATTTGCCGCAGCTACATAAAGAAATGTGGTATGCAACCACATGTAAAAATCTCCAATCAACATTAGCAATCACTGTTAAAGAAAGAGTTGTTCTAAACATGTACGCATAGCCTTTACTAGTACATTCCATCTTGCATTAAAAACAAGAACAAAGACGGTCAATGGAAGACCACAACAACCACAAATGGTTATGACTTTCTTTTCCAACAAACAAGTCGAAAATGCCACTACTCCATTTAAAAGGTGTCAATATTTTTAGAAAAGTTAACATTATAACTTTTGACTAATAATTAAACTTAAAACAAAGATTTAGTATTATATATGACATATAGTTAGATTAATATTTAAAGGTAGTTTTTCATATATTGTTATCTTAATAAGTGTTAATGATATATAGTGAAAATAATTAATGATCAATATTTTACGTTAAATATCATATAAAAACTTATATGATTTATATTTGTAATGAAGGTAGTATATAAGAAATGATGGATAATAACTAAAGGACATTGATAATAACATAACAAAGGGTTCTGTAGTATTTCATATGTCATCACACAGGCACATCACATAAATCAACCTTTTTAAGAGAATGCAAGATGCTCCTAAATTAGTCTTAGAACACGGATATTATCCTTACATGTCTTCTCACGCAGTCATAGAACATGCGAAATGGAGTAATATCATGCAATAGCAACAAAATGCAAGTCACAGCCTTCGACTCACCTCTCTGGGCATCAGTGATTTTGGAATGATCCTGCCAAAAAGAAGAGGGGGAGCAAAAAGCTAGATTAAATTCAGACCAAAGCAGTCAAACACGTAGTAGAGCAACAAGCTGATCTTTTCCCATGAAGAGGAAACTGGCGAGGCTAGAGACAGCTAGACCGAAGTAGGTCTTTGAGGAAGCGGACTACTCCAGATAACCACTGCGCAATAATTTAAAGAGAAGCTGGCAGAGTGCGGCTTGCAGCTGAGCTAACGCCCATTGCTAGCATGGAAACAACTAGTCTTTCGGAAAGAAGACCGAAAAGGCGCATCCATTTCTGTGAAATGGAACGCGATCGGCATGGCCTTGCGCCCCTTCCTCCAACGGGCAATGGAGCCCAAAGCAAACCCCAGCATGCAGCTGCCTGCGCAAAGCTGTCACTTGGCTACGTACACCTAAGGCTGCCATGCATTTTGGTGCAGGGAGCAGCTGGAAGCAAAGCAACCAGCGCGCGCGAGAGAACCATAAAAGCACCAAGCAAACCAGAAGCCTAGCTAGGTGGATGGATCAAAATGGATGGGAGAGGCCAGAGAGGGGAAGGAAAGCGATGGAGATTGATACTGACCCAATGACATGGCGCCCTCCAGCGTGAACTGCATGGGAGACCAGGCCCATGAGGCCGATGGAGCCGCCTCCGTAGACCAGGTCTATGCCCCTCTCCACCTGCAGAAAACGTACAGCAGGGGAAGAATTAAGCAGAAATCGCCTCGGAAAATTAATTCCAGTCTACTCACATCATGCATCAGGTCAGAGGAATCCCCGAGGTGGTTGTCGACTCCTTGCGATGCATGCGAGAGGCAAAGAAATGCTTGTGCATCTGGGCAAGTAAGTGAGGTCATCGCTCGCAGCTAGCTAGTGCCTGGTGCGGTGGTGCCATGATGGCCGTCGATGAGAGAAGGGGAATGGAGTGGCAAGGCCTTTCGGCCTCCTGACGATGCAGCAGCAATTCGATCAGGCAGTGGGTGGGAAACGAGTTGGATGGACGTGCCCGCCCGCCCGCCGGCGACCTGCGCGCTCACCCATGATACGATCTTGGCATCTCTTCCATGTGATCACCCACGCACGCACCCGGCCCCCATGATGGCCATGGATACAGCTCATGGGCATCAGGCCACACCATTAATCTAGTGGATCATCAAGTGTACTCCATCCATTAGTATGTGATCGAGCAGCTTTTCAGAGAACACAGCACCTGTTAGGAGTGACGAATTGAAAA
>KE372845.1:0-12833 GCA_000418225.1 Zizania latifolia | reverse complement strand
GAGGTCGCTTTGAAGCAACCCTGGTGAATTGGCGTCGTTGGACTGTGCGCCCGTCTACATTGGCAAAGATGACAAAATCGGCGGGCGAGTCAGCGGTGACTTGTGGGCGAGTCCTGGGCGAAGCTGGATGCTCGGACGCTTGGGAAGCCGAGGAGGGTGCCCTGATCGGAGCAGATCGCTCGGGCGCTCGAGGGACAGACGGGCGCACAGCTAGAGTGCGCGAAACCTTCGCCCTCGTTTGGGTGGTGGTGGTCAGAACCAATTGGCGCATACAATCACCAACGAAAGTCAGGTTTTTGAAGGTGATCATGGCGCCGACAGGAACCTGGGTGTTGACCTTGCAAACAACAACCATCAAGTCGATCAAAAACACAGAGTGAGCCCCTACCTAGCGCGCCAACTATCGTTGTGTACGAAATAATAGTATACCACGGGGGTACCCACAGTACGGATTTGGTTAGGCGATGGGGAGTGCTGTGGACGAATCTTGATGGTTATTTTTAACTAAGAGACAGGGGGGATTTTTTAGACAGGTTCGGGTCTCCCAGAGGATAATAACCCTAATCCTATGAGTGTTGAATGAGCTTTGGGGGCGTGAATAGCCTTAAGCGTATGAAATCGTCTAGAAAACGTGCCCTTTATAGGCTCCCTCCGATCCCTCTATCGGAGGTTACAAATTATAGTTAATATGCCCCATTAATGACCAATTATGAGGATTAACGGTCAGTTTGTGGGCAATAACTCCAAGAGATAACAGCAATAATAACCGTACAACGTGGAGCTTAATGACGGCCTGGCTCTTGATGGCGACCATCCGAGTGCCTGTGGTCGGGAAGGCCTCCCGAGTGCTGGACTCGGGGAGCCTTCATGTCTCCAACCGTTGGCTGTCTGGAGAATGTTGACTATTGACTGGTCATCTTTAATGTTGAGTCTATTGACCCCTCCTTTACTCGATCATCATAAAACCATCTTGGGAGGTAACCCGGGATCATATTTCCGACACTAGCATATGATCCAACTAACATGACATAACAAAATAAGACAAGGCGAGCATATATAATCGGCAATGCAGGTTCTTCTTCGACTAGAGATTATACATAATACAGGAGCATGCCATTAACATAACTCAAGCTGCATGGACTGTTCCCCCCTATATTATTCGGCCGCTTCTTGCGCGCTATTGGGTCGGTGAAGTAGAACAGGCCAGACCAGCCTATTAACAGTTTAGAATAATGTTGATTTCTAATTTTATTTTTAGATGCTTATATTTTGAGACATGACACGTTTCGTTCGAGGCCTCCAAAAAATATGTACGTCTTGACGATGCACACCGTTATAATAGATGTAGCCTGACTCCTATTAGGCGTAATCTACATGGAGTGCACCGTTTCTAAAAAAATTTCTAGACAATCAACATGCAAAGATTTTAATCGGTAATTGAGAATTTCTGGCATTGCAAAAACGTTCTACAGCCACAGCCACGGCAAAGGGATTGCAGTACAGACGAGGGAGTTGCACAAGGTTTGCTTCTACGAGGCTCTAGTAGGTCTGGCTTTGATTTAAAGCCATGTGGCAGGATGTGATACGAGAATTTTTTAGGAGGTTATTCACACTCAACTTTAGAGTTCTGATGTGATCCGGTGCTAAGTTGCTTACATCTCTTTTATCTGGTGCTAAGTTGCTTACATCTCTTTTAATAGAGCTGTTTTTTCATCGTTGCTACTTGTCTTGGGAAGGTTTTGTCTGAAGCAGGGCAAAACTCAAGACATGCCAACCTTGTTCTAGTGTCTACCAATTGTGCCTTTTTTTAGTGATGCACGCACAGAAGAAAGTGTTGGAGAAGAGAGGAACAGAAGTGAAGTTCCATGGAGTTGGTCAAGACGAACGGTGGATAGGTTGGTACTCAACTCATCAGCTTTTGGCATCGGGGCCGGGGGAGGAGGAAGCAGCATCTTTGACCCAAAATGATTAGCTTTTGCCTGCCATTTTTCTCCACACAGATTGCTTTGGTTGCAGTCCATTTGCAGCACAACACGTTGAACGCTCGGGATCTTGACTTGACATACATAGCTACATTGATATACTCCTTCGTCGTATAATAAACTAAATTTAACATTTTAAGTATAATAAATCTATATAGTATCACTATTTAGATTTATTGTAACTATAAAATATCAAGTGAAAAGAGTCCAACGATGCAGCATCGCTGTTTCGCCTAAGCAAGTAACTCAACATTCTAGCTTAAGGGCATATTGGATAGCTACTTCTTTAAATAGTTTAGATAGCTATAAAATTTAGAAATAAAATAGAATTCAAAATCGAGCAAATTCTTTCTAACTATATACTTAATAGTTATTTTTTCAATGTGAAGCTCTTATAATAAGTTTTGTTCAAAATCTGGTACGGTATGCTGATTATCGGGGATATGACTCCCGGGTACCCTGTGATTGGCTTTATCAGTCCGAACTAAGAGTGGCCTAGCCAGCTTTAGAGTCCGGTGTGGCCCATAAATAGGGCTCGATTCCGATAAGATAGGTTAGCACCATATCAGAAAACAAAACACCATAATCTGGTATAAAAAGATATATTTATACCGATATTATTGTAAATAGGAAACATACCAGAATTCAGTATGTAATTCAGGATATCAAGGGAACTGACTTGGGTCAGAGCTCTAGTTTTATATGACTCACCACTTGACTATATAAAGGGAGTGAGGCACTCTAGATGCATGCTTTCATAAGCTCTCGAGTTGTATTGCTTAGACAATCATCAATCTACAGATACACTGGACGTAGGGTTATTATCCTCCAGAGGTTCGAACCTGTATAAACATTGGCTCTTATTTTTAGAGTCGACCTTAGAACTTAAGAATACAATGTTTTCTTACCATCTTAATCACCACCTTACGCCTCCGCACGTAGAATGCTCCGCAATACACCGAAACTGACCAAATACTAATTACAAGTGAGTCTTGAAATTAAAATTAAAGAAGAATAAAAAACAAGTAATAGTGACTGTTGCCTGACCAGCTGGAAGACAAGACAAGAGAAGAGGGCCCTGGAGCCGGAGCCTCGAGGGCACCTTGTTTTGAGCAATGACTTTCTCAACCATCCCAAAAATTCGGTAATAAAAATCTATAGGTTTTTTTAACTCTAAATATAAAATAGTGGTGTCATGGGCTCACAAAAAGTAGATTTATTATTTATATGTATTTTCTGAAACTGATATAACTACTCTATTTTTTTAAAAAAAATAAAAATATAATAATGTTAACGTTGACTCCAACTCAAGGACAAATATACAGGAGCTGATTGAAGCATGCTAAACAGAGACGCCAAAATATATGTAGGGTATGATTGATAAATAGAATTTTAAAGATGTATGGGCTTACAAAAAATTAGCAATGCCAAACAATTATTCTGCGTGGTTAAGTTTGGTAAAGAAGCAAACATCCAAAAGATTCAGCTATTTACTATTTTTAAATAGATGTTATTCAATTATTTGTTACGTATGTACATAATATATGTGACTATATACTAATATAAACCACTCACTGTGCATCAAAGTAAAAACAATTAAATACATTTATTAATGGTGACAAATAATTAAATATCCTTCCTCTAGAGCGGCGACACGTCCAACGGCGGAGGACGCCTCGAGATCCGCATCCCCTTCACCCACCTGCGGTGCGGGCGCATCTCACCTCTCCTCTTCTCTAGTCTTCTCTTTTCTTCTTCCGCCGCCTCCACCTTTCTCTTTTTTTTTATTCCTCAGCTTTTACTTTCTCAGAGGACTTACAGCTAGCGACCAGTTCCTTTTCCGCCATTTCCATCTCCCTCCCTGTCTCTCGCATCTCAGCAACTCGCCTTAGCCTCTCTCCTCTCCGGTTCGCATTCGATCGCGCGCTTGCTTCGTCAACCTCCAGTTCCTGAATCCGGCTTCTGCTCCCAGGTTTGATCCTGCCACCTGCATTTCCCCCCTCGTTTTTGTACCTTCTGTTTTCAGATTTCCTGTTAATTTCCTGCTGGGATCCGTGCTATGTAAGCCTCCGTTGGGCATTTTGGTGGTGCTAGGGGATGGGGTTGGGTTGGTCAACGCGACACTAGTTCTGGCATACAAGCATGTCAAGCGCTTGACTGTTCTTAGCTCATAATAGATCTGTGTGCTCTGCTCGTTTTCTCCCTTTCCATTTGAAGCACCAGTAGGATCTTGCTTATGGCGTACGTTCAAATGCTCACTTACATTTTGGTACCAACAAATGCTGACATGATTGCGGGATTCGGTTGCAATGTTTGTGCACTTGGACTACGCCTCATCCCAGGACACAGGCGCTCTGCTAACTGCTAAGCTTAGATGCAATTTTAGGCCTATTGTGTGCATTACATTTACAGCCCGTGATGTTTTCATGACATGCAACGTAATTGGTTCAGATAGACAGGGAACTGCTGATGCGAATATGATTGTTATTATTAACTGCTGAGTATTAGTCAGCACTCAGCACTGCACCACAGAGATATGCCCACAAAAGGATTGTCCCCCTAATTGCATACCTGGTGTCATTATTTAGGTCATTAACATCATAACATGACACCGATCCCCTAACTGGAAAGGTGCCCTGCCCACCTTACCTACCAGGCTACTACAGCTACAAGTTCATCAACTTCGTTTATGGTTTGCAACTTGAAAGAGTGATTGACCTCATGTGTTTTGGCAGTTTTGCATTCCCCTTGCAGCATATCTAAGTAACAGTTGCATCGCTCTGCTCTACTACAGACTATTTCAGTGCCCTGGATGAATTTACTTGGCTCCAAGAATTTGGTTCATGGTGGCTGGATGAACATCTGAAATGCTACTGGCTGTGGAGGGAGGTGGTTTTTTCTCGTCGTCAGCATCTGGGTATAGCCATGGCCTCGCCCTCTTGCTGCTTGGACGGAAAAGTGAAGAGAAGTCTGTCAAGGTATCCTCGTGGAATCACTACCGGCTAGTTGGAGGAGAAGCTGAGCAACAGTGCCAGTCAGCTTCAAGGAAGAACGATGTTCCTGGTAAATGTGCTTCATTTATATGCTTTGGATGTCCGATTGCCAGGCTCAAGGGGGCGTCTCCTCCAAAATTGAGTTCAGGTGACACGAGTGGGAACTCATCAGAACAATCGTCCCAACCATCAAGTTCAAAAAATAGGAAAGCAACAACTAATGGCTACGTCAATGCAAGTGGGATAAAAGGGTGTCTAAAGAACAACTTGAAAAGGGATTCTTCAGAGCGTTCTATAGTAAGTGATGGTGAAGAGCCACCTGAGTCGCTGGAAGAAGTGCAAACCTTGAAAGATGGTATGGAACGGAGAAAAGTTCACTGGACTGACACATGTGGGAAGGAACTTTTTGAGATCAAAGAATTTGAAACCAGGTATTCTTTCTAGTTTCATGGAACTCTAATTTCGCTTGCACCTTGTTGGCTTCTTGTAGTTTCTTCAAAAAAAAAAACAAATTCATGTTGAGGGCAGTAGAAACTATTTGCTGAATTAGATCTCATGAACTTCATAGTTCAGTGTCATCAGGATATCAATGTGTAATTTTTCATAGTTGTTGACTTGTTTTAGATGTAATATCTTCTGACAGCTAAAACCATGTTTGCACAGTGATGAAGGTCTGTCAGATGATGAGCTAGAAAACGAGCGTTTCAGGAAATGCGAGTGTGTGATTCAGTAAGTTGTTCATCTCTGCACATTGCTTCATGTGATCTTGAAGCTGTGGTTGGTCCAATCGAGTTAAGATGCCCTTTGTAGCTTCCGACTGATCAAAACTGATACTCAAACGGGAACAGATATAGGGGAATTGTTATATTTTGTACTGCTTTGGAAGATTATATTATTCGTTGGTGCTCTTCTCTCATGTCCAGTTAGTGCAGGTAGAATTACTGTTTTACCTTTTCTTGAATGTCCTGCTGCTGCTGTAAGCCTGTAACATACGTAAGTGCCCTCCTTTTTCCCCATTGGCTGAGGATGTTGTTTGTTGATTTCATCTTGCCGTTTTGTTTGGTTTGCTTGCGATACATGTGAGATGGAAACGCTAACAAGCTGAGGTGCGTCCAGTAAACATATACTCCTATAGGACATGTAGCATGTTCATATGGATATCGCATTCCGTCGGACCATTTAGGCCCTACATGGGATAATTCTAAATCTATATTTTTTTGAAGCTAGTTAAATATGATCTTGGATTTAAAGCCATGGGTGGATTAAAGATATTTAGCTGAGTCATGGTTTTATTTTAGACTAAAAATAAAAGTTTACTGTTTTTTCTCTTATACATGGCCACATGCCCACATACTACATAGGCCACAAATTGGGACGTGGATTCAGTCCAGCATAGAGTCCTTTTCATGGGCCTTAGCTATCGCGATCAGCTCGACCATTTAACATATGGAATTTATTTTATAAATAATAATATTATTTTTATGAAATTTCACTTCTATTATATGATCTTAAAAAATAGCAAAAATAGACGTCTGTCGAAATCTCTATCGACACGACAGAGGCCTTTGTCGACACTTCAACTGTCGACCTTTTGTCGATAGTTGAAAATGTTGACAGAGGCAGACGTAGGCGGGTAGGCGCCACGTGGCATGTGGGCGAGTGGCGAAATGGGCGCACGCAGACCACGAGGCGCACGGCATGCGGAGCGGGCAGGCCTGCAGCGCGACGTGCGAGGTGTGCTCATTAATTGCAGGCGACGCAAGGAACCTAGCGTGGCATGGGGAACCGGGTAGGCGCAAGGAACCGGACAGGCGCTGTGTGGCTGGGTGGGGCATGGGCGACGGGTGGGGACCAAGACGCGCTGGAATGTGGCGGGCGTGCGTGGCGTCGGGCGAGCGGTTGCGCGAGCGCAGAACCGAGGTGGGTGCTGGTGGCACCGACACATGGTGCTGGCGAGCGGGCGGCGCGTGCGTGGAACAAGAGCGAGCGCGGATCGAGCGACATTAACTGTGAGCGCGGGGAACTACGGGCGTGGCTGGCGGCTGGTCGGTGTGGTCAGCGAGGCAAAGCAGAGTGGCGAGGGAGGTGGCTTGATTACGGTGTTTAGTGCAAGGAGCGGGAGCGAGCTCGTGGCGAGGCGCTGGACCGGCGCGGGCGTCTTGGCGTGCGCCGCTTGGCGGGCGGTGGGCCGGGCGAGCACGAGGGGAGAGGCGCCCTGCGCGCGGGTGGCCGAGCTAGCGCCGCGCGGCGGACAGCGGGCATGTGCGCGGGCGCGAGCACGACGCGGCCATAGGGACGCTGGTGTGGCAGGGCGCCCGAGCATGCGAGCGCGACGGGTAGTGACCGAGGCCTCTGTCGATTATTGAACTGTCGATAGAGCCTTTTGTCAACAGTTTAACTATCAACAGAGGCCAAAAAGTCGACAGAGGCCGGTGTCATGTCGATAGAGGCTTTGTCGACAGTTTAAGTGTTGACAAAGCCTCTGTCGACAGATGTTTGTTTCTACTATTTTTTGAGATCGCATACCAGAAGTGAAATTTTGTAAAAATATAATATTTATAAAAAATTCTCACACATGTAAGAATGAAAATGGAGCGAAAACGAACAAAAAAGAGTGGTATTATAATTTTTTCATATTTTTTACACGAAAACGGAAATAGATACCTTGGAAATGAAAATAGAAGCAAATAGTATCGAAAACAAATATGGATCAAATATCTGTCGGAATACATAATATCAAGTATCAACTTATAACACAGTTTCTAAATGGGAATGATTCAAAGTTTTAAAGATAATAATAAAAAATAGCTCTGTTGTTCTAACTTTCATCATTTATTTCTCCGTCTACGTATCTTCCTCCAAATTATGTTTCATGTCGTACTCATCATTTATATCGTTGACATCTTTATTTTATTGCTTCAACTACAAAAGCAAAGAATGGAATAATATTAATTTCTTTTGATGAATAGCAACATATTATAATAAGAAAATGTCTAATTGAAATGACAGCATCATCAAAAAGGTTCAGAATATAGGGAGCAACTGAGCCGTGAAAAAGACATGGATGTAGCCATGATGAGGAAGATGCTCAATCATCAAAGAATATCAACTAAAATGAACACTGCTAGCTTTACGAGACCCAAATAAAATCAAACAATCACTAAACAGATGACATAAGTTGCATTTGATAATTGATATATCATCCCTGGCTTCACAAATATGCAATAATTTTGAAATTCATATTATAGTGGAAACAATGGAGCAGATGCAAAAAAAAATAGGATGCCAAATTGCCAATTACATATAGAATGCTCAGAAATATCCTGTTTTTTCCAGAAGCCTAAACAATGCCATATGTGCCATTCACATGTAATAAATAGAATACTAAATACTAATGATTTGCTTCTACATTATTCTCATGGTGATTGCATCATACTAACCGGAACAAAAAGAATCTGATTACAACAAACAACACAATGATATTAGAAAATCCAAAGCATATAATACATTTCTCGGAATCAAACCAAAACAACAAGCAACTTATACATATGGTTAATGGTACAAGCATGTCATGTTTCTATTGAGATGATAGAAACATATATTGTAAAAAAAATGAACATCTTTGGTTTTACTTTTCTTTTTCTAGTTTTGTAAGGTTTCAATTGTCGTTCATGGAGGAGATGATAGAAACATATATTGTAAGGTTTCAAGAGTGGCACATATCTCGTCTTGAGCTTGATGAGTATAGTGTGGCAAAGAAACTAGTGTATGAGTATATCTAGATGTGGCCAATATGATCTTTATGTGTATTCAGGAGTCAGTATGTCTTGCTAGGTGCCGCTATTCGACTTGTGGTTTGGAAATGGTTTTTGTTCACGACCATTTACACATGAACCTAACAGGTCAAACACTTAAAAGGTTGGAACATTAAAAAAACGTGTCTATATGATTGTCTCTAGTGCAAGTGGAAGATTATTGGTGATATGCCCAATAGACAATCACAAACAATTCAGATTAGGCCAAAGGAATATTGATCCATGAGAGATTAAGGTTCTAATAGGCCTACAGCGTGGCAGCCTATTAGCGCACTCTATAAATATGTGGAGAAGAGGATAGAGATTGTAGAGTATCTAGCCACAAACCCTAGTCACCACCTCCACCCCGCTTAGCCTCGAAACCCTAATCGGTCATGTGGTGCGAGCACACCGGCGCACAGTGCTTCATCTCCGTACGTATGGACTTCATGGAGGCATTGCTGCTGTTGTTGTTGCGTTGACCAGCAATGCTTATACTAGGACAAAGACAAGGATGGGGTGATCCGTTCGTGACACGATCATCTACTTTCTCTACATTGACGTGCATCTACATTGGATCAGTTGCTCTAACTCTTCTTCCGTTATACTATTCGTCCAGTGGCAACGATCCATGACCCTCTTACTTGCATGTTTAATAATTGAATATAGTCAAAAATAATTATTGTACTTAGCATAGCCTATGATATATCTAACCTATCATCGATGTGCCCTGTAGCTGGTCCAAACAATGCAAGACATCTAAAACGAGCGACTAGCGCTAGTTCAATGCATGCGCCAAAAATTAAATTTTGGAGGCATCGTATGCATCTTGGCAAGCTGCAGTGAGACCCAAGACTTCCTGCAGATGCACTGTCCAATCTTCATTTTCCGTGGCTGCAAATTTCTTGTTATTTGTTCTTTTGCGTGATGAAACTGGACTGCTAATTATCTCAACACGACAACTGCTCGTCCAATATACTAATATTATATATGTAGTTATAAAAAGATCGATCTAGCAAGCATCATATCACTGATGCGGACATCTTCTTGTTTACTCAATTTGTACTGTCCTTGCAGGTTAATGATTAGTTTGTGCGCCCTAATCTTGAGGAGTAATAAAAACCTTGTCCATAGACCCTTTTGCTGTTAGGGTCAGGATAGTCTATCAGCGCAGGAGCAAGCAGGCTGCAATAGCTGGGCTAGGCACCGGCAACAAACAGGCTAGGTAGCCCTGGCGTTGCCAGATATGCTGTAGCTGATTATTCTACTTGCCAGGCTAGAGATTAGCCATTAGTTAAGTCCTTCCTTTTATTAGCAGATTGGATTCCTTTTTATTGGTAGATTATCTTATAATCAGTACTCATATATATAGTATCAGCTAGAAGGAATAAAGCAAGAGATTCAATTCTAATATCTCATCTCGTTCTCTGCCTCTCATCCCCTTTCTCTTCTCTGTGTGTACCGAGCTTCTCCATCACAGGGCGACCTTAGGCTAAGCCCTCAAAGCTGATGCCTCCTTCCATCCATTCCTACCCCATTCGATCTCTACCATCTACCCATATCAACTTGGTATCAGAGCACATGGCGTCTGAAGAAACCGAGTCTTCATCAACAGCTAGAGGCGATGGGCTGACAAAGCTCCAACAGGATATGGGTAGTACTCAGCAATCTGTGGTTGTTGGCTTCTAAGGTAGACTTGGCTGACATCAGTCGTAGTGTGGCTGTGGCCATGGCTCGTGTCACCACCCTAGAGCAGTTGATCACAGAAGGGGCAGCAGCATCGGTATCATTCGGTGTTCCTTGCTTACGAGGAAGTGGACTCCTAGTGCCACCAGTAGATCGGCAACAACTCCTTTAACCTTTGTCAAGTGTTGGGCAGAATATAGAAACGATGACCACTGGGAGTGTACTAACACTACTACAGAAAACCCTATTAGTGACGGGTAATAACCTTTATTAGTGACAGGCAAATCTCCTGTCACTCTTATCGTGTCAGTGAAGGGTCAACCTTTAGTGATGGGCGACAATATCCACCCATCATTAAAGGGAGGCCTACCGGCTCACCTGTTATGGCCTTTTAGTGATGGGTCGTAATGCCACCCGTCACTAAAGTGTTCTTTAGTAACGGATGATTATGGTCATTTTGAAAAAAAAATTATTTTTAGGCTGCATCCTGAATCAAAGCCAGAATTTAGCAGCCAGCATATCAAACATTCCAAAGCACATCACAGACAATTCATCACAGAACACAGATAATTCATCACAGAAGATTCATAACCAAATTAATATTGCATATATTAATTTCTAATTCATTATCTCGAAGAAATTGGCTAAAACAAAGTTCCATAAGGTTAACTTCTAACTTCCACTAGGGCATTCCCTAAGAACGATATCAAGAGCTTAAATAGTGTCCTGCAGAGATTCTCTCTATCTACCCACCATGAATTTCTTAAGAATGTACGTGTCTAGTTTTGCAGCCTCTTTTATGGTCACCCTGTACTTCTCCTTGAAGAAAAAAGAATCAGTACAATATACACAATAGTTATCAGTGCAAAAAAGAAGATAGACAGGAAGATATCATACCTCAGGTTTACACCACATATATAACAGCCTCAATTATACCATTGTTGATATTGAAATGAAAGACGCATACTGTGCCAACTTCTAACGCGTTATCTCGAAGAAATTGGCTAAAACCAGTAGTTAGGTAGCACCATCCATCTGTGGATTTATGCACCGCAATTGGGACTGTCTTAGTACCTGCTATTGCCACTTGAATCTTGGTGATCTGCTGGTGTAGGTGAGGTGTGATGTACTTCTTACAATACTGTCTTGAAAAGTACTATTACAATAAAATTTGAACAAAGCTAGTTAGACAAGGCCAAGTGCATATATATAGATTTTGCTTTTCTGACATGTGCAAAGAGCTTACCATCGACTTATTGATGATTGAGTTATATATTGTGCAGACATATAACTAGGTCACAGGATAAATCTATCAAGATGTCTTGCATGAGAGCCTTCCTTGCTAGAGTTACATCTGTATGATTTCCGTAATAACAGATGTCCTTCAGCTCGTCCACTTGGTAGGTGTCGACCTCCCTGGCTATCTGCTTTCCCTTCTTCACAGTATTGCTAGGACCCTCACCTACCATTATAAAAAACCAATTTAAGTACATAAACAAAATATGCATGTATAGTAAGTAATATCAGTTTGTAATAGATATCGCTATCACTGTCCTCCACTTTTATGGCTATTACGGTCTTCTCTTCACCATTATTGTAAATAGCGACCGTAACAGATAATGGGGGTCCCATTGTTAGTACCACATAGTCCCATTCTATTAGGCTAACTCGGGTACTAAATGCGGGCCACCCTTTGTGGAGGCATACCCTGCCTCCACAGCTCGCAACCTCAATCTCTGTGGTATACCCATCTTTTATTAATATCTTAAGGGTGTCACCAGCATGAATGTTATTGATATCGCCAAACCTTAGCGGCAAGGGTGACCCGGTGAATTGGTTGAATCATTGCGAGCAATTTTTCAGAGGACAGCACACTGAGGGCAATGACTGAGTGTGGTTAGCGACATACCATCTTACTGATGCTGCATTGGAATGGTACTTCCACTATGAGCAAAACCATGAACCTTCCAGTTGGGAAAGCTTCAAGAATCTCTGTCTGGTGTGGTTTGGTCCTCCTATTCACAGTAATCTGCTTGGGGAACTAAAATGCTTAGTACAGACAGGCTCCGTGGAGACGTATATTGAGCGATTTTTGGCGCTGGCTAGCTGCATAAGCAAACCCCTCAGTGAACAGCAACAAGTGCAGTTGTTTGTGGCTAGATTGCAGAAAGAAATTGGTATTGATGTGGAATTACAGAAGCCGGATAACTTAGGAGGCTAGCTATTAGTTTAGCAAAGCGTATGAGAGAGAAATGATGAAGCTTTCCAGTGGTACGCGTGCTACCGGCAAGCCTATTTCCCGTATTCCAACGAGTCCAGTGGTAAATCAGTCATCCAACTCAACACCAAATCAAGCGCAACACCAGTTTCATCGTTTA
>KE372844.1:382400-396565 GCA_000418225.1 Zizania latifolia | reverse complement strand
TTGGCTCGTGAGCCTCGAGCCAAACTGCCACCCCTACTCTAGGGCCAGCAAACTGCATATGGACAATAGCGCCGCACCACTTGAAAGCCACGGGCCAGCCACCGCGTCACACTATCGCCTGACTAGCAGCGGGCTAGCTATCGCATCGCACTGTCATGGTGTCACAGCGGGTCAGCGGGCCGGTAACCACACCACGATGTCGCTCGCTGACAGCGGGTCGGCAACCATGCCACACCGCCTCCTGCGTGCAATTATCCTTGTTTTACTAAGTACTAATCATGGCAAGTAATTCAAAAGATCCAACGAACTTCAATGAGTGTGTTTTCAATGGAGAAGTTGTGGATGTCGTCGTACGTTAAATAGGGTTCTAGGAACAAATCAACACCAACATAGATGCTATAAGAGTCAGCATCCAAACACTCTCATAGAGGATGGAAGAGTTGGAGATTAATTAGCAACCTCCAAAAGACGATGGTGAGCAAGATGATGATGATGTGGTGTATGATAACAATGAAGACATCGATCACCGAGCCACATAAGAGCAGCGCCTACATCAACATCTTCACCGCAATCGAGCAGGTATGGGAGGTAATGTCCATCATAATCGAGGTAATGATGATCCTTTTATAAAAGTTAAGTTTAGCATCCCATCATTTTCTGGTGAATATGATGCTAAGAAATACTTAGATTGGGAGATAACAGTAGAGCATGAGTTTAACTCACACCTATTTCCTGAGCAACAGAGTTAGACAAAAAACTACTAAGTTTAAAGATTTTGCTATAATCTGGTGTAATGAACTAGGTAATACTCATCTATAACCTGATGCATAAGATAGGTTAAAACAAGCTATGCGTAATAGATTTGTTCCTCTTTTATCAACGTGAATTGCGTAATAAACTATATTATTTGGACTAAGGTAACATGTCTGTGCAAGAGTATTATGCAGAGCTTCAGAAGGGAATAATCCGTTGTGGCATAGTGGAGGGCACCAATGACAAGATGTATCACTTTTATGGTGGTTCAAGGCGTGAAATTTAGGATATTATTGATTATAAGGAATATGCTCATTCTAAAAAAATTCCACTAAGTTTTTAGGGAGTTTTGATAATACATATGCATGTTGTGAGAAGTGTCTAAGGAGGAGTGTTAGGAAACTTATTTTGTATATTTGAAACCTGATGACAGGAATAAAAACCCAAGAATATAAGTGAAATTTTATAAGTGACATTCAACAAACAAATTGATTTGTATTATTGTATTCTATTTGCTTCTTGAACTTTTGGGAGGAGTGTTATTATCCTAAAATGGAGGCTAAATAGATAGGTAGCTTCCCTTCATGGAAATCTCTAAACAGATTCATCAAATCATCTTTGATGATATCCCAGAATTTTCGATAGAATTTCGCTAGAAAACTATCAAGTCCAGTGGCCTTATTGTGTTATATCGTAAACACATCAGCATTGACCTCTTCCTCAGAAAAATTTCGTAAGGAATTCATTTTCCATCCCCATAACTTGTGATATGTTTCCAATTCTAGATTTTTCTAGGATAAAAGAGGTTTCTTCAGGTGGGCCAAAGAGTTTCTTATAGAAATTAGTAATGTAGGACTTCAAAGCTACATTACCCTCTATTTTTTCTTCATCTTGATCAAGGGAGAAGATATGTTTTTTAGTGTTTACCATTAGAAACTATATGGTAATATTTGGTATTGTTATCACCTAGCAGAACATCTGTTACCTTCGCTCTTCGGTACCACTTGATTTCCTTTTCACTAAGGAGTCTTGTTGACTGATCTCTAGATTGAGCAAGTTGATCTCTCTCAACATCAGTTAGAACTCAAGATTCTGCTGCGGTGTCTAATTCATCAATAGTGGTTTGCAGGACAACTTTATCCTGTTTATAAAAACCACTAATATGAGATGCTCAACCCCTAAGAAGTCTTCTTAAGGTGCTCATCTTATTATTCCATCTTTGAAAAGAATTACTACCTTTTACTAGCTTGTTCCAGGTTTCCACTATCCTGCATCGAAAATCATTATGCAAGAACCAGACAAGTTCAAGTTTGAAATGTTTACGATTCTTCACAAAAGTGGATGTTCATGTGTTTAAAAGCAATGGAGTGTGATCAGAGATGCCTTTGTCAAGAGCATGAATAGAAACTAATGGGTATTTTGCTTCCTATTTCGATGTCATTAGAACTCTGTCTAATTTTTCATATATCGGATTTGCTAAAGAATTTGCCCTAAGATCAAAACTGTCAATTACTGAAAGATGCCTAGAGGAGGGTGAATAGACAATCTGAAAAATTCTCGAATAAACTAGTTAGTTTAAACTTTCAGGGCCCGGACTATCCGAGCTTAATCAGATATCCCGGGTATCGGATAAAAACAGAAACGTTCGAGTTCTGGATCATCCGGGTACCCGGATGATCCAGGTACTACAGATCTAAAACAAAAACTACAGAATATGATCTACCCAATGAACTTTAAAGACATGAATTCAATAAACCTTATGTTATCTAGTTAATAAATAGATCAAACAATAAATAGCAACTAGCAAAGGTAAAGATTGACACAATGGATTTTTTTACCAAAGTTTGGATCCAACGATCCAACGTCTCCGTTAAGGAAACCCCAAATGGCCGAGTCTCTTTCACCCTAATCCTCACCAAGCGCTCACCACCGTAAGCCTTAGTTTTCCACTAGGTTACCTCTTTGAAGCCGAGGCAAGGCCGTGTACAAACTTCTTCGATCACCCACAATCCTTGGGTGCTCGTGGATCGACGCTTAGCCATCTAGGAGGGATTATCTCCAAGAGTAATGAATCCGTTGACGTGATCCAAAGCCGTGTGCTCAAGAATTCTCACGAAGATCAAACGCACACAAGACACCACAACTCCCAAGAGGATGGATCAACAAAGAACTCTAGGAGATTGGTGAAGAACTCTCAATCCAACTCTCAAAGATCAATCAAGATCAAGCACTAGGATGAGAAAAAGAGAGTAATATGGTAATGCTGCTAGGGTTTTTGGAAAACATGCCCTGATTATGGGAGAGAGGAGGTATTTATACCCCTGTCTCAAAACTAACCGTTAGGGCAAAAAATCACGTACTGTTCATCTGGATGATCTATACTTAACCAAATGTTCTGGACTAAAAAATAATTGAAATAGAACATATGTTTCGGATAGTCCAACTTTCAACTGGATATTTCGGACCAAAAATAAATCCAAACAGAAATGTATTTTCGGATCATCTGACCAAGGTCTGGATGCTCCGGGCCACAGAATAAAAGCCAACAGAAAGCGATTTTTGGATCATCCGGCTAGAATCCTAATGTTCCGGCTCACAAAATAAATTCAACAGAATGGATTTTTTGGATCATCCGAATACCTCCGGATGTTCCGGGCTTCAAAAAAAATCCAAACAGAATGAAGTTTTTAGATTATCCGGCTGGAACACGGATACTCCGACGTGCAAATTAAATCTAATAGAACTAAATTTTTGGATACTCCAGATAGGTCCGGATCATCCAGTTTTGCTGGAAAAACCAAATTCAATTAAGAAAAAAAATTCAAAAACTTTCTAAGAAAATTTTTCTTTGAGCACTTAGTTTTGAAACACTACTCAACACATCCCTCTTGATAGTATGGCATACCTAGACTCAAGATCATAAGAAATAAAGCCATTTTGCACATTTGAGCCTAAATAGCACTAAGAAAGCGATTTCTCCAAATTCGATTGAATCGCAAAGCCACTTTGATTTTCGATATCTGCATTAATCTTAGCAACAATGTTAGTAGTATTTGATCGCTATTATCATTAATACACCAAAATAAATTAGGGACCTAGACGCATCAAGATATACTTTCAATTACAGTATTGAAAAGAAAATATCAGCGAGTATGATGTGTATCATTATTTTTTCCTGTGTTGTATCTTAGGATATTAAAATCACTCCAAGGAGAGTGGGAAGTGAATTATGTTGGCAAGCATGTACTAGCCCAGTAAGAAAACTAGATTTGAATTCATATATTGCCGTTATGATCCATTTGAATTTATCCTCCTTATTGCTCAAGTGAAATTTAATATAAAAATCACCTTTAATAATCAAAGATAAATTCAAGTAAGAGGCATTTATCCCAAGTATAATTCCTCCTGATGTGCCACGTGGAGGAAAGAAATGCCGAACGAAATCTACACCGCATGATAGGTGGTTGAGATTTATCTTTGACATATCATTCTTTCTAGTCGATCTCCGAAAGGATAACAAAATCTAATTTGTGATCCTTAACAAAATCCAAGTCCAAAAGACATCTGCTATTCTAGAATATGCCTTTTATGATGACACGCATTTAGATGGTTTCATTGTCACACAATAGCACTTCTGTCCTTTTTTCTTACTGGATTTAAAATTTCTTGTAGAGACCTTCAAGTTACAAGTTGTGCTACTCGGGCATCATCAAAACCAATTTCAGAAAGTTCATTTACTAGGTGAGTGAGTAGGGTACCATCAAGATCAGTATCATCATCCTCACTAGCAGAAAAGTTTCATCTAGAATATGTTTGTTTGAAAAACTAGTTCTAGGTATCACTTTTAATCTATCTCAATGTGTTTCAACATATTAGTAAAAATGACACAATCTCTATTAGAATTCTTCAAAGAAACACTCACATCATTGAGTTGAGACTTGATTCTATTATTTGACATAGGCGATATAGAAATAACATTTTTACCTTGCGAGAGGAGAGTTAGGGCAGTTTCATAACAAGGTGGTGTAGACTTGATCTGTGCAACCTCTTTCAAAGGACTATCTAGGTTGCGTGTGGACGTACGTCTCATCGCTTTGCTCAAAGAGTCTTCGTTGGCCCTAAAAATACCATTTTTCTGCGTTTGTACAGCTACTGCAAGAAAGACCATTTAACCTCCCATTAGGAGAAGACTTTGTTGCAGTGATGTCCAAACCACGCTGCTTGTACCCTGCTGCAATGTTATTGTCATCTTTTTGCATACATACAGGAGAAAAATTATCACCCATATGTTGGGTACTCACAAGAGAGATATGGGAGATTGATCTTTGGCTTGTATATATTGAACTACTCTTCTCATACAAGCCCACTTGATCATTTGTTGTAGGATGCACATATGTAGAAACAGCAACAACTTGAATTATTGGAGAGCTAGAGGCATCTACAGCTCCATGGCTCTCAAGTGGTTGCATTGGAGTCTCTCCATTAGGACCAAAATCTACAAAGGTTAGTGAGTGTGTGTCATCACAGTCTGGAATTGATGTCGTTTTCAATCTCTTCTCTTGTGGTGCTGAACAATCTAGGAAAGTCTTTTTAGGAGCTTCCAACATACCAACCAAGCCAATATCGTGAGGAGGAGGAGGCATGTGGGTACCAAAAGGAATAAGTGCTAACTACATCGAAGTAAGATCAGTACCATGTACATCATGTGATGTATTTGTAGTTGAACTTTTAAGTCACTTGTTGTTATAATCTGAGTTGTCCTTTTTGTAACCTCCTTATGCTTCTGCTCTATCATTATTGTAATTTGGTGAATCAACTCCAACAGGGGCAACTGATTAAAAATCTTCCTCTTCAATCAAAAACTATATCAGTGGCAATAGGGAGATCCTCTCAACTAATCATTCCAACTTTAATACGAACAATACTCTTATTACAAAAAGTGAGCGTATCCATCTCTAGCGTAACACCAATCACAGAACCTAGTGCCCAGAAACCAAGGTAGTGGCGCCAAGAAAGAGGTACTCCGGTGACATGCTCCCAAACTTCATCAAGTTAGTATATTGGTGTTACATCCAATTGCCATTCTGAGATAGTTATAGAGGCTCCATAGTTCTTGAGCCTAAACTCAACATCATTCATTATTTTGAGCTCTTCCTCAAAAGGAAAAGTAAGAAAGAATGAATTCTCTGTGGTAATGCTTCTCAATTCTAATATGAACGAATAAGACTACCAATTCAGTATAAACCAAATCTGCTATAAGCTTTCCACCTAGAATAGTTACCAGAGCTACTGGAGCAGAGTAAGATTCATCTGTTCTCATATCACAATCTTGTATTTGCAGAAAACCAAAACCGTCTAATCCACCATGTTTGTCTCAAGACACATGGGTTAAAGCAACCGAGTCGTAGCGCTCTGATTTCCATCAGCTAGTAACTGACGTGTCAGTAGCCCAACAATTTTGCTCTTCTGATATAGATGTAATCATGTAAATACTATACTTAAAAGAATAATACGCCAATGTACCGACTGATTTTTGGCTTCTGCTAGCGTGTGAGCGTGTCAAGATGTACCTTGTGATGCTTCATGTTCTTGTCAACGTTGGTAAACTAATACTACCTACTAACTTGTTGCTCCCTGAAGTCGAATGGGAGAAGAACTCTTTTGTTTCGTGCGTAGCACACGGTATACGTGGTGTACCGTTTGACATAGATGGAGTATAAGGCTATACGCAGGGTTAATTAACAATTGAGAAATTGTTGTAGTTACCCTGTTTGTAACACCATTTTTGTGACTGTGGCAAACCAACCAAAATTCAAATTCCAAAATTTGAATTTACAAATTGGAACTGAGCTGTTTATCTTAATAATTATTAAGTGACTGGTTTGCGTTGGAAATTAATCAGTTTAAAAAAAACAACGACCAGTCACTAATAGTTAGGTGAACCCCATTACATGACATACCCGCCCCAGTTAACGAGAGCTCAGCATTCTGCGTCGTCAGTCAACAACATCAACCACTCATATCTGCTCAATTGCAACGCCTTGCTGGCCGCGCGCCACATAATCCTCTCGTTTTCTTATCCAAACGATTGCTAAACCCACACAAAAACCACTTTGTCCACTTTTGATCAATTTTATAAAAAAATATATACAAACAATATGGAATTTATTACATATTGTAGATGTTGATATTTTAAAAAATTATTCAAAATTAAAGAAATTTCACATTAAAAAATTTAAACGATTTATAATGTGAAATAGGAGAGTAACATTTTTCACGGAAGTTTTTTTTCTAGTAATCATGATTACATGACAGGCAGTTTCAAAATAAATTTGCACGATTCAAACGAATTTGTTTGTGCCTCCAAAATTCTGCAGAATTCTTCCGCTCCAGCCACGAACATAATCCGGATACTGTGTCTGTGTGGATGAAGCCGCGAGGCGAGGAGGAGAAGAAACGCAACTGAAGCAACCAACCAACCGGGAGTCGAAGCTTCTGGGCCACGCCGCCACAAAAGGGAAGGGAAAGCCTTGATCCGTCCGATGCCTCCCCTCCTCGCCTCACCCGCCTCCTCCTCCTCCCCTCTCCTCCTCGCCTCTCGCCTCCGCGGCGGCGGTGGCATCAGCGGTTCTCTCCTCCACCGGGGCATACCCAGGACGCGCCACCGCTTCCTCGCGCCGAGCACCACCCAGCCGACCGGTGGGTTCGCGGCCATGAGCTGGCTGGGGAAGCTGGGTCTGGGCGGGCTGGGCGGCAGCCCGCGCGCGTCGGAGGCGTCGGCGGCGCTGGCGCAGGGGCCCGACGAGGACCAGCCGGCGCCGGGGAACGAGTTCGCGCAGTTCGGGGCCGGCTGCTTCTGGGGCGTGGAGCTGGCGTTCCAGCGCGTGCCCGGCGTGACGCGCACCGAGGTAGGCTACAGCCAGGGCAACATCCATGACCCGACCTACGAGGACGTCTGCACCGGCGCCACCAACCACAACGAGGTCGTCCGCATCCATTACGACACCGCCGCCTGCAAGTACGACGACCTCCTCGACGTCTTCTGGGCTCGCCACGATCCCACCACACCCAACCGCCAGGTCAGTATAATCCACTCTCTGAATTGCAGGGTTTCATGTGCCGTATCATGTGCACTGGTTAATCCTGGATTTTTGGATGGAGCGAGAGACGGGGAGGTTCGGAATTTGGGGGATTTCATTTACTAGAATGTCGCGAGGGATAAGGGGAATCTCTGAATTAGGTACAGAGAGTATTAGTTCGGTTAGTGTGAGACTGTGAATCGCTATACTCGAGCAGAGATTCCATTGCAAATTTGACAGAAAAAGGGAATTCGTGGCGAGAATCATTCGACCAAAGGAAACTGTCACGGGCGTTACAGAAACGCCTGTGTTCTTCGTGGCTGCTGTCGTACACAGTAAGAACTGAACTACCACTGTGCTGCATAGGCTCAACAATCAATACTGCAGCTTCTTAATTATCTAGCTCGTTCAGGTGACTGGAATTATTGAGTTCCTCACCAACCAAATGAGCTTTTTGGCCACATCTTTCTTTACGCAGTTTTGGTTTTCTCGCGATCCTGAGTACTGGCAAAGAACGAGACTACCATGGCAGTGTCAGGCTGTGGGTGCTCACAATTTTTTGCCCTGTTCATGGGCGAGTGCAAGTATTTGGCCCTGCCAATCCCGTTCTGTTATATTGGGTCAAGAATTTGAGCTTTCACGGCTCCCGCTACACTTCGTACTTTGATCATGTTCCACCACACGATTAGCTGTCTACTGATTAAGCTTGAGCAGTCAGTGTTCCAGTGGCGTTCTGCTAACAAGTAATCTTATATTATAGTGGTGTTAACTGTTATGTTCACAAGTATATAAATTTATAGTGGATGGTGAGTATGTCTTACAGTGGTATAAATTATAGCCTTACGCTTAAGCAGCGATGTGTAATTTTGCAAAGATCAGTTTCTTATGACAAATATCATTGTAGTGTACAGTTAACTTATGTATAACTGGCATCTTGATTTACTAGATTGGTTATTGCCCCTAGTGCTGATTTCTAGAGGGTTCAGTCAAACAGAACAAATTAACTGAAAAGAACATGATATATTTTTCAATCTGCTGTTTGATTGCATCAGAACAAACACGATATTGTGTTTCCTGAACAACCGATATTTGTCTGCATCAGAACAAACTTGTTCTTAGACGATTGGATATACTCTCAATCACCCTACTTCTTTGAATCATTTGTTTGACTATTTGACATCACTGAAGTTTCTGGTCACATATATTTAAACTCTCTTCGCATGCAGGGCAATGATGTTGGGACCCAGTACAGGTCAGGTATCTACTACTACACACCTGAGCAGGAGAAAACGGCAAGAGAATCTCTGGAGAAGCAGCAGAACCTTCTGAACCGGACAATTGTCACTGAAATTATCCCTGCAAAGAGGTTCTACAGGGCAGAGGAATACCACCAGCAATACCTTGAGAAAGGCGGTCGCTTTGGGTTCAGGCAGTCGTCTGCGAAGGGCTGCAACGACCCCATCCGTTGCTACGGATGAAGGGCAAGCTTGAACCAGAAAGCAGTACAAGAATTAGTGCCTGAATAAGGATGAATAATAGCCAGAGCCAAATTATTATAGTGCACTATTTTCCTAGCTTTGTTCTATACCAATCCAACGATTGTAAGAGAGTTGAATCTGGAACATGATACTTCCCGCTGATTTGTGCAAACAACCTTAGAAAGCTTGACAAATACTTGTCCTTTTCAATGTGAAAATAAGAGAATTTTTTATAAATAATATTTTTTATAAAATTTCAATTCTAGTCTTTGACCTCAAAAAATAGTAAAAATACATCTCTGTTGATAGTTAAATTATCAATAGAGCGTCGCCCAGCATACAAGGCACGCGCGGGTTAGGCGTGGCGCGCAGTGCGAGGCACAAGGCGTCAGGTGGCAAGGCACGCGACACGAGGCAGCGAGCGTGGCTGGCGGGCAAGGGGCGCGTGACGTGGGCGGAATTGATTGTGGCTCCGTAAAGGTGAGACAGCGCAACGAGCGTGTCTGTCGACAATTAAACTATCAACAGAAACTTGATTCAAGGCTTGGGCTATCGACAGAGTCAGTCCAGAGCCTCTATCAATATTTGAAAATATCGAGATCTATTTTTACTATTTTTTGTGATCAGACCAAAATTGAAATTTCATAAAAATAATAATATTATTTGTAAAAAATTCAAAATAAGACGATATTTTCTGATTGAATTCAGCCCCCTAGTCTGATCGAAATCATTCAAATGGCAGACACACAGCAGAAATGCACTGGACTCTGTAATTTAAGATGAAAATTAGCGACAGTAGCTGGCATACACTACTCGTCACTGGAAACTAGTTAGTTACTTGAGCTCAGTGCTATCGGGATATCAACATAACTTTTCAACATAAACCATGTAATCCAGCTCAACTTCAAAGCAAAACCATATAAATATCATGAAGTTGGTAATGTATGCATAACATGCAAAATATGGAAGAAAACTTTAGTTCACACAGGCAAGGTTCTGAAATACACTATCTCAATTCTCGACTATAAATAGCAGCTAATGGCATGCTAGATGCCATTCTTCAGAAGCCAACTCTCCCGGTTCATAGTGACATGCTGCTACAATTTTAGGCCTCATAGATCCAGGGGTGTTGGCTGCTCCTCCACTCAGCGATGCCCTCAGGGAACCACAGGGCAATCTCCTTCCTAGCATTCTCAACAGAGTCGCTTCCATGGATAACATTCCTGCAAGGTATTGTCATCTTTAGGATTTGGCCATACCACAGATTATGCGTATACAGATTTAGGGTCATGAACATTTCAATGTTGTTTACCATTCATATGGAAAGCTCAACCAAGTCATATACTAGTCTCAATGATTGTTTGTCCCCCATGTTGTATAGTGTTAAATGGGCCAAGCATGGTAGAATGCACTGGTATATTCCATAATAATTTTTTTGTGGACCACGAATTAGATTCTGAAGGCATGGATAACAAAATATAGTGACCATGTTCCACATGTACTGTCCCACATTGGGACCATAAAGTGTGAATAATGCAAACATAATGCAAGATACAAGTAGCTTGAATCAGCACGTTTGCAATCATGAGATATGAATCGGATGATCTCTAATTCAAAGTGCAGAAAGCATATGCCTCTGTCAGATGGTTCCATTATGCTTAAGCTAGAGGGAACTGTTTAACTGGGAACCCACCATGCTACCCAACCAGGTCAACGTACACGATAAAATAAACCACACTAAGATCCAATTTACAAAAATAAATAGTTCAAGCTGCACAGTTCTAATCATCTTGCCTAAATTCATAAGCTAAATAAATTACTTCAGTCTTTTCTCCAAAAACATTTAGGGCATGACTATGAAAACAAAGCACATTAGCATATTACTTCGAATGATATTTTTACATTATAGTAATTGTCCAGTTGAATTTGCACTTGGATTACAAAGACAGTAACATATGAGCAAATTAAGATTAAGCACAAGCAGTGGACGACACAATTGAATAACATTGAGCACTGACAGACGAACTAAAAATGCTGAATGTGAACTAGAGAGTGAAACCTGACCTGCCAATGTCGACGGCAAAGTCACCACGGATGGTGCCCGGCTCAGCAGCCAGGGGGTTGGTGGCGCCGACAATCTTGCGGCCAGTGGCGACGACCTGCTTGCCCTCCCAGACCATGGCGACCACGGGGCCAGAGACGATGTACTCCACGAGCCCGCCAAAGAAGGGCTTGGAGGACAGGTCGGCGTAGTGCTTCTCAGCGAAAGATTTCTCCACGTTGACAAGCTTCATGGCTGCGTGTTTACTTCGCAGATCAGCAAGCAATCATCACTCATCAAAGAACAATTCACGCATAAATCATCAAACAAGCCACTAGTCGGACCCATGGATTAAACAAATTTAACTACTCCGCAACAATAACACTTTTATAGGTTCAGAAAAATTTCTCCTCTTCACATAAAAAATCGGAACATTATGTTGTGTGTGCCGTAAAGATTCGATCTTTTTCACAGTGCAAATCAAGCACACTTCAGGAACGTTGCAAGATAACTAACGGCTGGTTACCTTTGAGGTAGAAGCCCTTCTTCTCGAAGCGGCCAATGACCTCGCCAATCTGAGCAAGCAAACGATAAACATATTGAAGTTAACACTAGCCGGCACCAAACTAAAACAAGCAGAAGCAGCACAGACCATCAAATCAATCGAAGATAAGAAGATGATAAGAGATGGGTGTGCTTACGAGGCCCCTCTGGACGCCATCGGGCTTGATCATGATGAAGGTCTGCTCCGTCGCCATTGCTAGCTAGCAAGCTAGAGGACAGACTCCACAAGATTTTGGGTTTGGTTTGCTGCTGTGGTCGGCGCCGTAGAATGGAATGGAAACCCTAGGCTTGGGTTCCCTCCCATATATATAGGGCCCCTGCCTAACCCTAGACACGCAAAGTTGGGCCCAGTTGGAACATTGTGGCCCTTCGCAAGAACACACATGGGCTTTCATCCAGACAAAGGTGATATTGCTGTCTAGTCTCGGGCTTGTTTGGTAGGGCTATGATTACGATTCTTTCTCAAAGTGATTATAGGGTAAATTATATTTAGTTGTATAATTATTTAGCTAGATGACTAGATTTTAATTCTAGTAAGAGAATATAGTGGTCTGAAATAGTTATTATACCATGGATTTGGATTGCATTATATATAGTGGCTTGTGTATTATGATTTAAAACTATATAAATAAATAATATGAATTATAAATTATATTGTATAGAATGCTAATATACTTTAATCATATATAAATATTACCTTGAACTTCTATGGGTATTTATAGTTTTTTGTTAGCCTAATTCTCGTGAGAAGAAATATTTCACCTGATTCTCTCCTACAGTAAAAAAGGAGAATCAATTTTATTAAATACTAACATGAATTACTTATATTTTTAAATGTTTGTTTGGTAGGGATTACGGAGATTCTGTTTAGAATCTGCCTTAAAAAAATCCCTACCAAACAGGCCTTGGTGTCTCCTCTTCACTCAAAACACAGAAATTAGTTCATTCAGCACGCAAATTCCTTCCACGCAGAAGTAACAAGAGTTACAAATGTATCCCCAGGTATGTTGTTGTTGGGGGGTTTTACGCAGCAAATATTCGTTACCTGTCAGAAGTGTCGATGAAAACGCCCTAAGGTCCTATTTGGAGTACACAGTTTGATTCGAAACAGTTCAATTCAGAAATTTTTCCTGTTTTTCGAAAGGGTTTCATGTTTACTAGTGAGAATGTGATGCTGGCACCAGCTGACTTCACTGTGGCAGTGCAAGCGAAGGCGACGGCATGGCTGCCTCCGGCGAAGCATTAACAACTTTTTATAGTACAAAATGAAAATTATTTATTTCTTAAATTACATAACTTCACAGTTGATTATAATTCGCTGGTAATTGAGATATGCAATTGTCGTTTCGTTAAATTTATAGAATTGTTTTACCATAGATTTGCATCTCCTTCAAAAAATAATTTTACAGCTATTCACGGCCTCCAGCTCAAATTAGCTTTTTTTATTTAGAATAAACATTTGCAAGTGCACTTCCACATTCTTCTCGAAGCAGCCGTCCCAAAATAAAAGAAAAGGGGGAAGCAACCAAACTTCTTGGAGGCAGTACAGAAATTTTCGTGGAAGACACATTTCATTTCTGAACTTCAATGCACCATGCCGTGATTCTCGGTAGTTTCAGATATCACATTCAATTGGCAGAACATAATATGGCTCGGTATTTTCTTGCAAATGTATTTGATCAAGAACTCAAGACTGGTCAATCCTCTAGTGCTACAGAAGAATGAATGCCTTCCAAGAAAGCTCTGGTTTTTTTGTCAGATCGAGTAGAGAGTTTTGAGATTCTCTCTTCCACTGTCTATACATTCTACAGACGATTTTCCAAAAAATTATATGCCTAGATTGACAATTATCTGTGAATCGTATGATCAATAAGCTATAGGTCGTAGAAGTAGTGGTATTTGTCACTTCGGCGATCTTGGCGCCGCCGCCATGGACCGTCGTGTCGGGCCTGCCTCGACGTCGCCGTCTTCCTTCTTCTCCACGACGGCCGCCGTCTCCTCCTCGCCGTTCTCCGCCGAGGAGGACGAGAGGGAGGGACTCTCCAGGTCGTCGCGGGTGCGGAAGGACGCGTGGAGCACGATGATCGGGACGCCGACGGCGAGCGCGGCCAGGAGGTTGGCTATGGCGCCGGCGGCGGTCAGGTCGGCGAGCACGAGCGCGACGAAGACCAAGGCGACGAGGCGGCGGTCGAGGAGGCGTCGGAGCAGCGCCGAGTTGGGGAACACCCTGAGGAGGCCCCCGTAGACGAG
>KE372844.1:349501-370834 GCA_000418225.1 Zizania latifolia | reverse complement strand
AGCCGGCGATCTCCGTCGGCGGGTACCTGGAGCGCATCTTCCGATTCGCCAACTGCAGCCCGTCCTGCTACGTCGTCGCCTACATCTACCTCGACCGCTTCCTCCGCCGCCGCCCCGCGCTCGCCGTCGACTCCTTCAACGTCCACCGCCTCCTCATCACCTCCGTCCTCACCGCCGTCAAGTTCGTCGACGACATGTACGTACACCCCCACGGCCCCACCCCCCACTTGCAATCTACGCACGCAAGCCACCGACATAGTTGCTTACGATCGTCGCCAACGCTAGCTGTCCATATGCAAATTGATTCAACAGTGGCATTTGTTTTGTAGCCGCTGAATTTTAAATTTTGAACCCCAAGAACAACAGCAGATAAAAAACATCTTTTTCTTAAAAAAACGATAAATTTATAAATACGTGCAGCACCTAAGTTCAAAACTAGAGCAGACAAAATTACCGAGCTCGATTAGAGAATATCAAACTGTAGCACATTCTTGCATCAATTAGTCAGGCAATTCAAGCCTATCTGGAATTCTGAACAAAGTTGCAGAATGCAGCAGCATGATCGCGTAGTTCGACTTCGATGTTTTTGCTTGGTGTTGGGCGTTTGATCCGAATTTGTGATCGGCCAATCGATCGATCCCCTTTGGCTTGGCGTGATTGGCACACGAGCTCTGCACTGCCCTGCCCCCACTGTGTCCCAGGCATGTGGGCCCGGATCTTGCGGGCTATGCTGTTTTGCCCAGCAGTATTACCAACTGGCATGGCATCAAAGCCAAGCCATCGAGTTGGTCACAGGCTAGGACAGTTGTCGAATTCGAGGTTGATGCGGCCATGGTAGCTACCGGCATTGTTTTTTCAAATAAATTTACTATCTAAATCTTATTTCAGACTTTCAATATCATATTTTTTTCAAAATTCACTGTCTAAGTATCCTCCCTCTCTTTCCTATATTTTAATATACTATCTCTTTTTTCTCTTATATTATCGATGAGTAGGTTCTACTTATCATATCTCTTTTCTCTTATTTTGTTTCTCTTATATTATCGACGGGTAAAATTGGTGTGGATATAAAACCAAAGTTGCTCCCTACGATGGAAAGGAGTCTTGGGATCTAAAAATTTTGAACTAGATAGAGAATTTATTAGAGATATATTTTAGACTCAAGATTTCTAAAAATGTCACCTCATTTGTCCTATCCACATTCACATTGCCTTCAAAACAAGCCATTCAGTTTGTCGTTTCGCCATTGACAACAGCTATAGCTTCAGTGACATGCTGGCTGCCATGTGTTTATTAAGCAGTGGTCGGAATATGCTTCTTCCTGTCGATGGTTCGTCGATGTAATAGTGAATTGGTTTATTTTTTTGACACAAAGCGAACTGGATAACTTTGTTTTGCTGGATTTATCTTTTCGTCGGCGAACTGATTGATGTGTGCTTCTTAATAGTTAAGATAATGTGGTATCTTAATAGTTAAGATAATGTGATGAACTGATCAATACATGTAACTTTATAGTTATAACGATGTGATGCAGATGCTACAACAATGCCTACTTCGCGAGGGTGGGGGGCATCAGCCTGATGGAGATGAACTACCTGGAGGTGGACTTTCTCTTCGGCGTCGCCTTCGACCTCAACGTCACGCCGGCCGCCTTCGCCTCCTACTGCGCCGTGCTGCAGAGCGAGATGGCCTACCTGGAGCAGCCGCCAGCCGTCGATCTCCCCAGGCTGCACTGCTGCCCGTCCGATCAGGACGACCCCGGTAGCTGCCATCACAAGCAGCAGCAGCAGCAGCAGCTTGCCGTCTGAAGGATCAGAACAGGAGCTCAGGACTGATCGGATGTTCAGAACTCTGACCGAGCTCTTCTTTTTTGTCCCTGCATCTGGTGTCAATTTGCCTCCCGTTTTGCCTCTCTTTTTTTTACCGTGCTTGGTACATAGGTGTTAGTTAATTGATGTTAGTGAAGCATTGAGTTTGGTTAGATAGCTGGATCATGGATGGGTCAGGTTCTTGGGAAAAATTTTTGTGCCATTGTTGAATCGATGGATCATGGACAGGTGGATAAGCTGTGGGATCTTGCCATTGTTCAAGCAATGCTAACTTGTGCGCATGTGAGTAACAGCACACTGCATGTCTCTTGCTTGCTTCCTTTTTTTTCTCTTTCTTTTTATTTCCTCGTTCTGAACATTATATTGCTGGATGGTGGCGACAATTGGGTTATTGGTCAGAACATGGCATGTTTCTTCAATGTTGGGACGAAATGAGCTCAGCATCTCTCATAAAAAAATGCCAGTCATATATTTGGTGGTCAGGGAACCTGAAAACTCTGAATAAATGCACAGTGCAACTGAAAATGGTCAGTTGACAGTACGGGCATAAATGTCATTCGAGTACAATTCATTATGGAAAGTCCACTAGAGAAAGAAAAGAAAACACCATGGTTTGTTGTTCGATCTACCAAAGGAGAAGTGCCATTGCTTTCTTCTGACTCCAGTGCTCTCCTACTAAGGACAAGGTAGGCAGCATGCATTTATTCACAGTTACATTCACTGCAACTCTGCAAAAATAACAGCAAGCAGCAAGCTGCCAGATTTGCTCCAGGAAAAGAAGTAAACGAGTCTTAAGAAAAAAAGAGAGTGAGGAGCACAAGTAAATGCAATGCCAATACACCTCATGTCTCCAAAAAGGGCAAGTAGATGAGATATTCTACAGAAAGAGATTCTCATGGCAGCAGGCAGCAGGCAGCAGCTTGAGTGGTAATTAAACAGGGAGCTAAAGAGAAGCATGGCCAGGAACAGTAGATGAGTCATATCATATACTATACATATATCAAACACTGCGTGCCAACTTTTGAGCTGTGTAATATATATTGCCTTAGGCGTTAATGCGGTGAGCTGGACGTGAACATGGATGCCGGTCACAAGAAATTCGGCAGTTGCAAATGGTGACCAGTGAGGCAGGGTAGTAAGGCTTAATTGCAACCAAGTCAGAAGAGAACTAGTAAACGATTCCCTCTACTCTACTCTATTCATTTGACATTCCAGGTGGAGCTTATGTGCAACCTAAGCTAATGTGCTGTACTTGTGAGCTAGCTGGTGTACTTATGTATTTGTAGTAAGCATGTTCTTAAGCTTGCATAGGGTGTGTTTGGTTCAACTTTTCTAACCGATTTCTGTTTAGAAAGCTAAAAGCTAAAACCTGAACCAAAATCGAATAAAATCAGCTTTTCCCACCATAACATTTTTTCCGGTACAAAGTGAAAGTTATCAATCCCCCGATTTCACAACTTCGTCAGTCCACGTGAGATTGTTATATTCACTGTTAATTGATGTATGTAATCGTCGTTTCCTGTTATTAAACTTCATGGAATAGCTCTACCACAAATCCATAGCAACACCAACCAAACAACTTCATAGTTTTTTCAAAACTCGTAACAACTTTTTTAAATCTACACCTTAACTAAACACACTCATATTTACAGCTGGTGACATTATCTGTGTTTCTGAAAGAAAAAGTCAAATGATTTGTTCACAGTTATTAGCTTCCATATAATTAAACGGGCAAGATGTGTCGGTGGGTAAATGTTTAAGCTGATGAAGTGTTTCTCTTGTAAAATAATAGTGTGGACAAAAAATATTTGTGCTGGGAATTGGCATGTGGGTATAGGGTACTCAACCATGTGGCTCCAAGGCCTGTGGTATTTGAACCTTGTGAAGCTTAGCTATCAAGCCCATCCTTGCTATCTAGCTATCAGCTATATCAGTGACCTAAAAGAATCACAGGAAGTAAACCATATGGGACACTGATGATTCTTTGGGCATTGCTTTGCTTCTTTTCATAAAGGCTTCCATTTGCTTTGGTTGTTTCCCTCTGAAATGGAGAAGGATTTTGGTTGGGAGCAACCATTCTTGTTGAGTTGCTTGTACATGTCCTAAGAACTTCATGGCTTCTATCCTTCCTATGGACTGGAGCAGTGGCTGGTTCCTCTCAGACAATCAGGTACACCAAAGGTTGTTGAATGAAATGGAAGTGAAAACAAGATGGCATATCTCAGGAGGACCACAGGGGATTTACTAGGTTTTGATGCACAGCATAAAACGGGTTTATTCCATTAAAATTAAAAACCATGACAGAACTAATTGGTGTATATAACTCGACAATTAATTTTACCTGTAAATTCACACAACCTTATTAATTACTACCTCTGCTTCACATCGTAAATCATTTGTTTTTTAAAAAAGAAATCAATATTTTTTAACTTTAAACAAATTTAAATAAAAACATATCAACAATTATAATATCAAATAAATATATTATTAAAAACATATTTAACAGTTGATTTAATGAAACTAATTAGATATTAAAATTATTGGTATATTTTTTATAAAATTGGCCAAAGTTTAAGAATTTTGACTTTAAAAAGTCTAATTAATTACAGTATGTAAGTGTAGTTTTGTAAAGAATGAATGTTGTAATTTTGCTGTTAACCAAACCCTACAAAACACTGTTTTGAGCAAAGATAGGTTGACCACCAAACAATAATACCTTATTTAATAACGTGGCTAGAAACTGTGACCGCTGGAGTGAGTACCCAACAGGGCATCATGCCAAGTGACATGGGCGGAGGTAGTAAACATTAGAGAGAGTGTGCAATATGGACTTTATGAAATGATTTTTGGGTGAGAGATGAGGTGTAGATGTTTATACTTAGAGAGTGCACATATGATCAACAGTAGATACTAAATACCGATTTGCTTTATAAGGAGATGTCTTGGCACCGCATAACATATATGTGGCTCCACATTCATATTTTAGGGGTGTCATGTTTTGTTTGAAGGGATTGCAGACCATATGTATAAAATTCTCCAAAAATCTTTTGTGAAAATGAATCATTTGGTTTACATCATTTCCTTACCTCCCAACTAATACCCACTCCTTGCACCCTCTCCGAGTGGATTATTTATGGTATGCTTGATTAAGTTTATAGTAAATAGTATTAATGAATACCATATTGTTGACACAAAAAATTGAGCCGACGGGACATGAACCGCCGGGTTGATAGGCTGGGCCAATAGGCCACAAGGAGGGATTGAGCAGGCAAAGCCAAGACAACGCATGAAGTGGGCTTTGGCTTGGCGAAGCCTTTTATCTATAATTATTAATAAGTTAGTTTAGGTTTTGTATCGCATACAGATTAGATTATTTTTTCGGCTATAAATAGTTGTGCCCTAGATCATTGTAAACACGTTCAGTCAACCAACCAATCAACTCTCGACGCATCGCCACCTTAGGTATGTAGCATTAGTGCGATTCCCTGTGCGGGATCAGGCTGCATCAGTTTGGTCCGATCACTGATCATATCAGGGATAGCCTTCTTGGTAAACTTGTTTATTTGATTACATCTTTCTCGGTTGAGTCTGATACTATGGTTAGATCGATCAAGTTTGCTAGTTATCGGTGTAATGCATTGATTCTTATTTTTACGTTGTGCTTTATGGTTTGGATCAGTGTGTTCATCAATCACGTCGGCTTTGTAGGCAAAGTTAGGCAAGATCGTATGTTGATTGTTGGATCGGTGCTATCTCGATTAAGTCCAATCCATTATGCTGGTGTGATGCATACAGGATGGTCTAATCTAGCCTACTTGCCTGCCGTATATCGGAGTTTTAGCCGATAGGTTACTTGTTATTCGATCAATCGGACTTATTTCTGTTCAATCACATTTGGCATGATATCTTTATGTTGCATCGGTTAGGTTCGAACTGTAGAGATTGATTTGCTAGGTAGTGTTATTTTGGTCGATTGATATATTTTGTCGATAAGTTATAATAGATTCAGAAGTAGTAGCCGATGCGTTATTATTCAACGCTTTTACACGATGCATCGTAGTCATTCTAGGTGCAATCGGAGCCGATATCGACTGGCTATCGCTTGATAACGTTAGAGCATCTAATGTTCTCTTCCTTGTCAATTATAGGTTAAATTGACTGGCACGCTCTATACACCTCTAGGTTTTAAGAACCTGCTGGAGCTAAGTAGACTCTTCCAGGCTTTCGAGTGTGAAGGTGCAGAGATCACTATGCGATTTTTCGTCAACACATATCAAATAGATAAATCATAAAAACATATTTTATAATGGATCAAATGATGCTTATCTGGTATCAAAATTATTATTATTATTTTTTACAAGTTCGATCAAACTTAAAATAATTTAACTTAGGGCAAAAGAAAAAATATGCTTATTTTAGGACGAAGAGATTACTACTTAAAAATATGTAGCTAAATTTAAAATTTAACTTTAGTACCATTATGAATATAAATATAAAAGTTCTACTCTAAATTTATCTATTTCATTGTAAAAAAGTTAGGCAACTATTTTTTAAATTTAAAAACTAATTTGATAGCTTAGGATCTCAACCTATTCTATATAGATAAACGAAGATTTAGGGGGTGTTTGGAATTGCTCCGCTTCACGCTTTATACTTCACGCCATGAACGTTTAGTCAAATAGGTCTAACTCCTGGTTTTCTAATCCACCAAAAACTAAGATCTAGGGTGCTACTCCACGTTTTTCATGGAGCATCTTGCTGTTATTTATCCATCACTATCATTACACACATACCTCTTCTTTTATCTTTTTTCTAATCTAAATAGTCTCCTTTCTATATCGCTATAAGGGAGATAGAAGCATCGGGGATGGGTAGTGGCTGGCGATGCTGGGGTACGGGGCGGCCATGCCGGGGTTAGCCATCTTCGCTGCACTTCGCGTCGCCCTGCTCCGCCCCGTGTCGCCACTGTTGCCCTCACGTCGCGTTGTCACCCCGCTCCACCGGCAATTCTGCTCATGCTAGTGGCGCTCGCGGGCATCGTTGCCGCTGGGGACATCGTCCACCAGACGTGAGGAGATAAGGGAAAAATAGGTAGAGGCTGACATGTGGGTCCCATTCTCAAGGGTAGAATAGATTGTACACAATAAATCTTAATATTTCTAAATCTAGATCTAATTTATAAGTCAAATAAGACATTTGTTCCACAATAGGACGATCGTCTCGGCTTGCTCGTGCTGCTGTGCTCAGATGCAGAGCTCGCTCTCTAGGTCATCAACTCGGTGAGATCGACGTGCTTCACCTTCGGCCCACACCAGTCGAGTTCCCTCCTCACCGACACGCCATGAGAGGCAGCTGCGCGCACCGTCCTTGCTAGACCCGCGTTGCTCCCGCACCGTCGGTGTCTGTCAAACCCATGCCAGCACTGCCCCCCCCCTCCCAAGTGCTTTGGCTTCATCCACTCCGTCGGATCTCTTCCTCTTTCACGTAACAGACATCATAGAGTAACCTCGTAAGATAGAGTTTAGGTCCTGACCCATAATTTTTTTTCTGGCGCGCAGACACCTAACCGCTCGATCTAATCACCTACCCATCTCTACTGTGGTCGACACCCACACTTGGTTCAATGACAAGTGAGGCATGGTCCCACGTGGCAATTTTTATCTGTGGCCCCACGTGCCATTGAGGCACCAAACTCCCAAAACAAAAGCAGTTCCACCCAAAAACCCACGAGAACACAGTGGGCCCCCAGAAGAGGTAAAGCCCGGCCTGCAAAGAAGCTTTGGGCCCATATCCCGTCTCGTGCTCCTTTCCTCCTCCGCCTCCCACTTGACAAGTCTGGAGACGAGGCGCCTCCCCACGCCTCCACACCTCCACGCTCAAACCCTAGCTGTCGGGAGCCACCGCCATGGCCGACCCAGCCGCTGCTACTGCCGCCGCCGGGTTCGGTGATCCCGCGTCGCCGCCCGAGCAGGCCGCCGAGGAGGCCGAGGCCGCCGCCGCGGAGGCTGTTCCGGCGGCGAAGAGATGGCCCGGGTGGCCGGGGGACAACGTGTTCCGGCTTGTTGTGCCCGTGCTCAAGGTCGGGAGCATCATCGGGCGGAAGGGAGAGCTCATCAAGCGCCTCGTCGAGGAGACCAAGGCCAGGGTCCGCGTCCTCGATGGCCCCATCGGCGCCTCCGAGCGCATTGTGAGTACCCGCGAGCGAGCTCAGTTTATCAAGCGTTTCAAAGCTTAGTTTTTCCAGATACGAATTGGACATTTGACTAGTCGAATTGCCTGGTAGGAATTTTGTCGATATGTAATTAAGTGCTCGAGCTAGGGATTTAGCTGGTTACCTGTTGACGTTTGGGTGTATAAAAAGCCTGGGCGATTGTTTTGGTTCGACATATGCGATACTGCTAGTGCTACTTGATTCATTTTTATTGCAAACAGTAGAGCGTATGCGGATCAGTGGAACAAACATTCTCAAGACATTTCGAATCTCAAGCCAACTTTAGAATTGATGTTTCTTTAGTGTAGTATTGGTGTGTGGTGGGCTTGTTGTGGTAATTTCTGCATGTTAGGGAGGCTTATCTCATAAGGAGTTAAGGTTACTGTTCTCGCCTATGGTAGGAGGCACTTTATCTTTCAAGACGATGGGGGTAGTGAAGGGATGGCATTCAACATGTTTTCCTTCATATGCACCTTGACTTGTTTGGTATGATTCACACAGCATGATTTCATCGATATGGCTAATTTGGTTTGAAATTATGAAGGCAACTATCTTTTATTTTCGTAGGATAAGGCAGACCAGCACTCCATGTGTGCTATCGGTGCCCTGAATGCATTCAAAACTGACATTGGACATTCGTTTTATTGTTATTTGTATTCTTGTTTAGCCATCTGATGATTTCCTTTGGATTAAGATTAACTGACTGAATCATACCCATACCTCTCGGTTATTTCAGGTTCTTGTGTCTGGGAAAGAAGACCCAGGCTTGGAGCTTCCTCCAGCTATGGACGCTCTGATGAGAGTTTTTAAGCGTGTTAGTGGAATCACAGATGGAGCTGCTGAGGGCATCCAGGCTGTTACTGCACCTGGTATATGTGCTGCTCGCTTGTTGGTTCCTGGGGCTCAGGCAATTAACCTAATTGGGAAACAAGGTGCTTCAATTAAGGCAATCCAAGAGGGCACGGGTGCTACAATACGGGTTATATCAGTAGGTAATGTACTCTTGCTCGATGCATAGTATGTCAATATACAATTACCTTTGTATAGCAGTTGAACTTTTTTCTGTTATTTTTCTGAGTATTATCACCTACTGTGCATGTCATGGGCTGTGGGCCAGGGCTGCCAGGCCCAGCCACGTGAACAGTACCACGCGGGTACTGTTCACGTGGCTGGGCCTGGGCCTGGCAGCCCTGGCCCACAGCCCATGACAGTGCGCCAATTTGATGGTTATTGTTTCTGGCAAGAGTTATATTTTATACTAGGGCTTTCTTAGCACAAGTCTATGATTATTTGTTTATTATCTGTTTGGTTTTAAGAGAGTAATAATTATATTGAAGTATTCCACCATTAGTAGTAACATCAATTTTCGTATGCGTATTTTATTCAAAGAAAGTGTGGTAGAGCTCTTCTTGCATATGGAAGAATGAATCATGTTCTACTCTTGGTCACAGTCATAGTAGAAAATAACATGGGAAAAGTTTATAGCACTGAACATTGTGGCAAAGAAAACTCAAGGTTTCATTTTTCTAGATGTAGAAACATATTGAACACATGCTTATTCATGGTATTACTTAATACCCTCGCAAATTTTTAATCGCTCTAAAATATGATAGCTATGTATAATATTTAAAATTATAATTTATGTAGATGAGCGAGAGCGCCCTTTCTATATAATTGAAGACGAAAGGATAGTTGAGATCCAGGGGGAAACAGAGAAAGTTCTAAAAGCGCTTCAAGAAGTTTCTAATCATCTCCGGAAGTTTTTGGTTGACCATAGTATACTCCCATTGTTTGAGAAAACTGTAAGCACATCTTTCTTATGCTAAGCTTTGCCCTTCTTATCAACTCTAATGTATGATGTTTCTGATTCTTTTCTCAGAATGCTACAGTAACTCAAGATCGCAGCACTGATGCTTGGAGTGATATATCACATCCTTCAACTGTTTCTGCACAAGTAAACCAACCCCCTCCTGTGGTCGATGAATATATTCTTCCAATAAAGAGGGACCTTTTATTTCTCGAAAGGGAACAATTGGTTGATCACAACATACATCGCTCAGGTGTATCACTTTATGGGCGGGATCCTGCCTTGTCAACATTACGAGTCTCTGGAATACATGGTGGTGGACCTGGTGGCCCTCTACTTACACATGTATGGCTTATATTGGGCTTCTCATACACAGTCATTTTTTCCCATGAGATCTTTGTTGAAACAAACAAGATTAATGGGGTGCTTTGTTTTCCAAATCTAGTGTTATTTGGGTCTCTCTGCCTTTAATTGTGCATTCTATCCATTAATCTTTGTTCATCGGTTATGTGTAGCAATCCAAGTATTTATTTCCTTGTACTGTTACTGACAAGAAAATATGTGATGCAGATAACTCAAACAATGCAAATCCCACTTACTTATGCTGAAGACATCATAGGAGTCAAAGGAGCAAATATTGCATACATACGAGCTAACAGTGGTGCTGTCGTCACAATTCAAGAGAGTTTGGGGAGCCCTGACGATATAACTGTTGAAATGAAGGGAACACCATCGCAGGTACAAGTTGCCTATCAGCTCATCCAGGTAATACCACGCCACATATAAACTCCTTAAAAGTTTGGACTTGTTTAAACCATAAAATCTCTGATGCCATGTTCTCCTCCCTCAGGATTCACTAGCTGCACACAGGGATTCTGTCAGGAGCAGCTATGCAGGATTAGATCCGGTATATAGGTCAAACTACTCACAGTATGGCAGCTCAACCTATCAGTCGTCATCGGCACTGCCATCCTATTCTAGCATGGACGGGGGTGGATATTCGTCTTCAGGTCTCGGTGGATATGGGTCATCTTACCGGTACTAGTAGTTAGGCGTTAGGTTTGTCGCCGCCCTGTACCCTTCATGGGTGATCCACTGATCCTTGTACTAAGCCAGCAAGAGAGATTCTGATGGCTTGTGTTCTTCTGTGCTGTAGTTCTACAAGATCGTTGCGTCAAAGTAAACGTTTTGGTATCTGTTTCTGTTAGCGTGACAGTGCATATGATATGATATCTTCTCTTTCATGGAAATGTATCCCTTGTTTTTTTATAGTTTAGTGTTTTTCTTTGTGATAATTGTGATTTTGTGGTCTATCTGTTTGTGTTGAAAATGATCCGAGTCAATGCGTCGTATCTGTTAGCCCAATATTTTCATGATGTAATTATGTGAATAAAAGGAAAAGTACCATGAAGCACATATACAGCATGCGAGCATGTAGTACTTCGACATTGTGACCATCTATCTATTTGAGGACAAGCGCTTAATATGGCTTTTCCAGCTACCATTCCACTTAGCCCAACCTGTACTTACAGCCTGCACAGCGTAACTAGCCACCACCTAACAAAGCTTGATAAGCTTCATGCTCACGGACTCTGAACTAGGATGGCACTCAGGTACGGACAGTTTTTTCTATACCCGTGACATGAATTTTGGGTATACCTATGGGTATATCCACGGATACGTAGGATGTATCCGTGGATTGCGAGAAGCAAGGAACATACTTTACCCACGAAATCACATTTATAACAACGCAATATGGGGCTTGGGGGATTATGATTGCATATTTGAGTTGAATAAAATTTGGATATAGACCCATACTGTCTGGTGCCGTGGATATAGGTAAGTCTTATCCATACCCATATTCATATACCTGATAGCAATTTTTTACCCATAAACATGCCCGCATGTGGCAAATGAGGAACAAACTGACTTAAGGTTTTTATCCATAAGTAAAAAAGTAAAACTGTCGGTTCTAACCATGTCACTGTGCAAAGGCTATATCTCCAGCTTAGCACTTATTTGATTTCTAAATTTCTATCCACAATAGTGCTCCTCCAAACCTCGTGTTGATATTTTGAAATAATATTTGAAGAGCCCACAGAATCCACAAAAAATAGAGACAAGATAAAGGGATGCCTCGACGGAATGAACACCTAAATGAGGGCAAAATAAATGGATAATATCACTTAAATCAACAAAAGTAGGTTGATTGAACCTTCGAATTGTATCCCAGTACTTGGTATATACTATTGTTGTACCGATGAACTCACGAAGAAAACACTGCCCAGCATAAGCACTTCATGTCTTCATCGTACCCTGGAAATATGGATTGCGTGAACAAGTTTTGTGTAGATTTTCTGGCGTTTCCACAAAGCTCCAATGAACCAAAATTTAATATTTAACTACAATAAGGCCATGGTAAATGAGACTGCCATTCAGAGGCCTAGCGTACAGGATATATTGATGTAAATTACATTTCCAACTACACAAATAGGCATCAGCTTCTTAACTGTCTGCAAAGTAAAGGCCTACGAACAGAGAAAAGTCTGAAGATTTATCTTCACTTTCATAGAATGTTGTCCGCTGTTAGGTTGACCGACATGTTCCACTAGCCCATCCTGCAGTCACAACGTGCACTATCAGTCGTATTCAATGGTATTACTGAACGTACACACCATACTCCCACGCTCAAACCATACAGCACAGTAGCAAAAGGAAATAAGCTGTCGAAGCTGCATGCCACAATTCAACTTCAGGTATTTCAACTGATAACTCAACTTTTAGTCATCACAACCCTATGGCCTACGTAAACCTTGTAACCATTGTTGACAAAATCCCAGAAGAATCCTGACCCCCTGGCCAACCATGTGCCCTCACCACATACAGACACAAACAAAAGATGGTGGTGGTGGTGTGTCGGGCTGGGGTCAGGGGTGGAGAGAAAAGGGAAAACAAAAGGATTCCTCGACTCGTTTTTTCAACAAAATGACAATTCCTATTTTTTTGTTGGACCTTATTCCTTGTTTCTCTTTTCTATTGTCTTAATAAAATTGGCCACCATTCCATCGCCAGCCCAGCGAAAAAAACAATTCCTATTATGGAGGAGGAAGAATTCAGCTCTCTTGCAAAAGCATGTTCAGAGCCTCAACCGTCTTTCCTTTATTCATAATCTAGATTGGCAGTATGGCCAAAATTCTGTTTGACAGTACCATATTCAAACAAAAATATGCTCTCACAGCACAGCAAAAAATTGCAAGGCGGAATATCACTGCACAGAAACTAATAATTTCATAAGAGATATGTTAGAATGATTGCAAGGGATGTGCATACTTTCTCTTTCTACCACCCATGACATTTCTCATGTCGTTCTTCGGGATATTGGTGCCAGGAGTTCCTGTAAACTGCATAGGAGACATTGCAGATGCACCAACTGCTGACATAGGTGGGAAAGATGATGGTTGTGCAGCAACAGGTGGAACCACAGATGCTGACACTGGTGCTGCTGGGGGCACTGTTGCTGGTGCAGGCACAGGCACAGGAGTTGGTTCAGGAGGAGGACGGGGTAAGATGTGCTTCAGCCTATTGTTCCTATAGTTTTTCCAGAAGAAATATTGCTCCCTATGAGCAATTTCCTGTGAATAATTTGATGGGAGGAATTAGTTCATACAAGTGATGCCAATTACAGAATAGACAAAATGAAATTGTGAGCATGTGGTTCAATGTGCGGAAAGCTTAATATACTCACAGTTTGTTTAGTTACGCCCTAACTAACTCATAAAAAAATAACGACGCCCATTCATAAATCTGTAAGAACATCCATAATAAAGTTTCAATCACCTCCCTGCTCCTTAATATTCAGTAAGTCTACAGTTTGCTTGCTGGATCACCTATTCACCTTGCTATTCAGTAACAAATAAAGACGCTTAATAAAAGGAGGATCACCTTGCTTGCTGGATGTGCCATTGCATTGCGGAAATTCACATTTTGGAGGAGCTCAAGAAAGAAAAGGCAGTGAGGATACCTGCGCCATCAGCAACCACTATGAGCAAGCTATTTTGTCCAGTGGCCAGTGGGCATCTACTTGCAAACAAATTTAAATTATAAGGCACACACATTATGTATTTTATGTACTCTGGACGCTGCCAATACATGAGATACTTGAGATACCCAATAAACGCCTCATCCTCAAAGTATCTATTCTGTGCCAGATCTGTTCAAACATAAGAAATATTAGATAATGCCATCTTAGATGCCACATTCAATTTGGTAATCATTTGACAAGTTTGATTCCATTAAAAATATCACAAGTTTAGACGCACTGAGAGTAATGGGACATAAAGCAAGACATAATTCAGGCATCCATGCCTTGCCACTGAGAAGTGGCTTATGCAGTCATCACAGTGACTGGCCAACACACACTCCAATTGTGCATCCTATCAACATTAATAACGAACTAATTACTTCAGGGCTGGCCATCACACTAGCTGACCAAACACAGTCAAATCTCACACTTTTTTTAGCCCATCAAATCAAAGATGTGTTAGGTTTGCATTACCAACAGTATTTGCTTGCAAGAGCACCCCAACCCAGAACAAAGTAGCAATGTGCTAGCACGCAAAATTGGTTCCACAAGCCACGCAAGATCCGAGGTAACTCAAACCAGGTGAAACAAGAACGAAGGAGGTAGGATGATACAGTACAGTGAATGTAGATAGGGTTGGCGAGACACTGGATGAACTCGAGCTCCAACAAGAACCGCTGTCTCGCATCATTGGGGTCAGGCGCTGGCCTCTCCTCCGGCTCCATTACGCAGTAAACACTAGATAGATTGGAAAGGAAGAACGATTTGGATTAGATTGCTCCCAAAACTCTTAGGAATTGAAATCAAAGAGAGGTTAGCAGGACTGCTTCCGGGAGAGGACCTAACGCGGGACATGAGTATTACCTTCAATATTCGATTCGAACCGAGAGTCCGAGATGGAGGCAGGTGGGAGGAGGTCGGCCGCGTCGCCCCTCCAAACCTGCTCGCCGGCCGGCTGTAGGCCGCACGGAGGAGGAGCTCGGGTGGGGTCAGTAAGGAGTGGAGGCCGTACACGCCGTGTCTACGGGCCTTTTCGCCGGCCGCGCGCGCGTGGCGGCGAGGCTCCGGCTCCGGCTCCGGCTCCCACTGCAGATCGGGGCAGACCGGCGAGGGTAGAGAGAAACAGAAGAAGATGGAGGTTCGAAGCAACGGGGCATTTTTGATATTTGCCATTTTCTCAGCTTATTTTATCTGAAATTGGAATTAGTGACATAGATAAAGCTTGCGCTCCCTTTGTTAAAAATATTTTATTTCTATTACTTCAACTTTATAAAAAAAACATTTCTACATGTTTACTAATTCTTCTGGCTAGCAAATCAAGAAGTGACACTTTAAATTTTTTTACTCTCAAAACTAATTTATCAATTTTCTTTCAAAAGTAAAGTTTTTATATATATTTCATAATATAAAATATATCATATATTTTAAAAGATATAAGGATAAAGAAAATATATTATGACACCATTGTCTAATGAAGAGGTACATGGAAAGCGGGAAGGTGGTTAGGGCAAGATTGAATGAGAGGCAGTTGATGGTACAGATGAAAATAGAGTGGAAAGTTTCTGTCCGTTTTGAAAAAAACGGAATTGAAGAGACTTATACGGAAGTGGAAACATTTTTTTTATCAGAAACAAATACGGAATTTTTTTGTTCAGAAATAAAATTGAAAACGAAACGACGATTTTCGTCGAAAACAGATACGGCAACGGATATTCCGTCTAAACAAAATGGATTTTTCCACATTCATAAGCCCATTCATTCTCCTTATCTCATATTCTAAATAGGCCTACGCTGGCCCAGGAAAAAAATTGCCTAGCAGTCCAGCACTTTGCATCAACCATCACATGAACGTTGAACCCTAGCCGGCGATCCCCATCCACCCATCCACGTCGCCACGGGCCACGGCCGCACGACGCCACCCAGCAGGCCAGCTTGGTGCAAGATCCCACCGTGCTCCCGCAGTCGACACTCGGCAGTCCCGCATCCAGGCGCTCCAGTTGCGTCCTGGACCCCACAATCGGCTGGCCTCAGCAACCAGCATGTGCAATGACTTCACCATTCTCCACTGTTGATTTAAATTATTCACATTTTCCTATTGCAAGTGGTCTCACAAGAATTTAGGGGGTAGCTTGTTAAGGAAAATAATATCTTTAGATTTGATTAATTGTTTCTCTATTGTGATTGTGGTTTTTTATTGTTTTTGTTAAATCATATATTGTTGTTGAATGAGAAAAATTATGTGATCATTGTTTAATTCAATGCTATAGTACGCATGGGGTCTTGATAATTTTTCCATTCATCCTTACCTATCTAATTTGGTTTCCCGCCCAATTTATTACTGTTTTATCAACAATTGATTAGGCACTTTCACTATATTTTAGTTTATCTCACATTATTATTTTCATTGTCTCTGTAGTTAGACCAACAGAATAATAACGTAGATGATGAGCGTGACATAGAGGACTTAGAGGAAGGCATATAGATGAAGGATTGAATGATGAAAGTTAGAACTTCGAACTATTTCTATTTAGAAACTATATGTTATGATTTAGGAGTTGATATTTGATATTATGTATTCTGACGTATATTCGATCCGTATCTGTGTCTATTCCTTATTCGATCCGTATTCGTTTTTGGTACTATTCGCTTCCGTTTTTGTTTCCAAAATATCCACTTTCGTTTTCGTTTCCGTTAAAAAAATTAAGGAAATAGATATGGTAGCACCCATTTTCATCTGTTTCCGCTCCTTTTTCATCTCTAGTTGATGGGATAGATTGTACTCCAGAATCTATTATATTTTGAGACAAATTTGAATGTTGTGATACCTTATATTTTTGACATATCGACCATTGATAAACATTTTTTTTGCTGGCGCATGTAAGAATGTTCTATAATAGATCACATTTTTTCTTTAAATGCTGTTTTTCATATAGAGACGAAAAAAATATATTTCTATTTCCTTTTATCTAGTCACACTCACATGGTTGCAATCTTCAACGAATCCAGTTAGTATGCAGGAAAAACATAAAAGACAAAACCCTACATATGATTTTTTTTCATTCTTTATTTTTTTTCTTGTATACTCGTGCATAAAAAGAGAAAAAGTTCCTAAATGGGTTACTTATAAGGCATACACCTTCAATTCTCTTTTATATAAAACTAAAGTCACTGCCTTCTTAATTGAATTTCAAGTAGGTGCTTAATTACAAAAAGTTGTACTCACAAATTACTAACTTTTCGTAATTGTTTGTATATTTCTCTAAACGTACGGAGCACACAACACTACAGAGATTGTTTTCTTACAGGTTATTTCGCACACTGGAACATAGATGACATATAGCGAGGTTTTGTTCCGTTTGGTTTGAAGACTTGTTTACAGATATTGTTTTCTTATATATTATTTAATGTTTTGTTTGGTAGATAGGATGAGGTACACATTGTTTTCTAATAATATAAGACTTGTTTGTATATTTATTTATTAAGTATGTAATGGACGAAGTGTCCGAACTCTATCTAGCGATCATTCGAGTCTGCCCCGCTACAGCTCGGTTCATCACTATCGATCGAGCCCACACAAGCTCATCCCGTATTATCGTTGCGTAAGAACAACAATATCCTATGGAGTTACCCACGGATAAGATTTATGTAGATGTATGAGAAAGATTGTTATCGTGATTCAATGGTTGTCTCACAACAGTAAGAGATAGAGATTTTTAGACAGATTCGGGCCTCCTCGAGGATAATAACCCTAGTCCTGTGTGTTAGAATATGAGCAAAAGAGCCTGAAAAGGATCTTATGCGAGTGCGCGTAAGTCTAAAAAACCGTCCCTGTAAGAGGTACCCTCGACCCTTTTATATATTGCAGGGATCAGGGGGTTACCGCTTAGGTCTTAACAGTCCCATTAATCCCATTTACTTCGGTTTAAATCACCTGGGATCGTGGGATAATAAATACAGCGTTATTCGCTACATTGATTTAACTATTACGCCCTGGAGTTTATTGTCATTGATGAGGTGAATCGACTGTTGAACGGATCTTCTGAGTCCTGGCGGTCAGGCGTCCTCCCGAGCCCTAGCGGTCGGGAACCCTCCCTTTGACTGACTGCATTCAGGATGTGTGTTGGTCCGATCCCTTCCAGATCGTATTTAATGATCTGTCTTCCTGACCCCATCTTCTATCTGATCAACATAAATGTACTCGAAGAGCACCCCGGGGTCATATCCTTACACGCATGCACATGAGTTGGAACAAACTCGAATGCTCATTTTACGGGGATGAGCTTGTCCCAAATATGAAAGAAATTATTTCGAGGTCTATTTTAACTTAACTTTCATCCAAACATATTTATTGAATTTGTTTAACAATTTAAGATCTTAGCCAATCCGCATAAAATAGTTCCGGATTCTACACTTTCAAGCTAGCCCATTAACCAAAATGCCCGCGGTCGCCGCCGCCGAGGCGCCGAGCACGCGGCCACGTCGCCGCCGCGAGAATAAAGCAGTCGAGATCGGCTAGCGGCGCCATCACGCCATCACGGGACGGCGCGGTTGGGATTCGAAAAAGCCACGGGCGTTTCGCATCGCATCGCGCGGAGGCAACGGAAAGGAGAGAGAGACGTCCACCCGCCCCGATCCGACACGGCCACGCCGCGCGCCATCGCCCCACCCCTGCACACGTCCAGCCAGCCAGCCAGCCAGCCACAATGCGGCGCCGTGCCGTGCCGTGCCGTTACCCCACCCGGCGCCGCGACCGCGAGGCGAGCGCGACACGACAAGCCTCGCAGAACCACCGCCCCGCACGCCACCACCACGCGGCCGCCGCGGTGCCCTCCCCAGCCGGTCATTTCACCGCGCCGCGCGGCCCACGCCCCCGGCGCGGCCCACCTCCTCCGCCACGCGCGCCTCCCCTACTTTTATGACCGGATTCCCCATCTCCTCCGCCTCTCATCTCCACCACCGCCATCGCCACCGCCACCACCAAACCCTAGCCGCCGCCGAAGACCGATCATGTCCTCGTCGTCGTCCCCGCTGCCCAACCCCGACGCCGTCTCCTCCCCCGACCTCCCCTCGCTCGCCATCCCATCCGCTGCGTTGGCTGCTGCTGCTGCGGCTGCCGCGTCCTCCGGCGGTGGTGGGGGCGGAGGGGGCTCCGGCCGGAGACTGCCTCCGCCCTGCTGGACTCACGAGGAGACGCTGGCCCTCATCGAGGCCTACCGCGACAGGTGGGAGTCGCTGCGCAAGGGCAACCTGAGGGCGGCCGACTGGGACGACGTCGCCGGTGCCGTCACCGCCCGCTGCGGGAGGTTCCCCACGGCCACCCACAAGTCCGGTGTGCAGTGCCGCCACAAGATCGAGAAGCTCCGGAAGAGGTACCGCGCCGAGCGGTTGCGCTCCGCCGGCCGCTCCAAGGGGCCCAAGTGGCCCTTCTTCCCGCTCCTCCACGACCTCGCCGGCGGAGGGGCGCCCGACCCCAGCCCCAACCCCATCATCAAGATCAAGTCCAAGGGCCCCGCCCCCGCCGCCTCCCCCGCGTCCCCTTCTCCCGTGTCCTCCCCCTCGTCCGAGGAGGCGGGGCGGAGCAGGAGCCTGCACGGCCTCATCTCCAACGGCGGAGGCGGGAGTGGGCTGCGCTTCACCATCCCCAAGGCCTCTCGCACCAAGCCGGTGCCGCGGGAGCCCAAGACAGAGAAGAGCGAGGAGGACGCGGAGGCGGAGGCCATGGCGGAGGTGGCGTCGGCGATGCGTGCCGTCGGGGAGAAGTTCCTGCGGTTGGAGGAGCGCAGGCTGGAGATGGCTCTGCAGATAGAGAAGGAGCGCATGGAGTCCGAGATGAAGCGCACCCAGACGCTGCTCGACGCGCAGCAGCTCTTCGTCGAGGCCTTCCTCGGCAAGCAGCACCACAAGAAAGCCAAGGTGATCTCTTCTGCCGCTGCCATGGATGAAGATTGATCACTGATCTCCGCATGGAGCTGAGCCTGAGGTGCTCAGCTTCGCAACTCCGTGTTGCTGTAGCCGTGTGTTAATGCTTCCTGCTGCTCTTTGTTAACTGCTGTTAGTCGTTGACTTGTGATAACTCTAGCACTAGATCGTTGATTAAACCAAGTGGTTTGGGTCAAAGAATGTAGGTGTAGGATATGCAGGGGAGAGCAGTGATCTTGTTGTGCTTCAGCTGCTGTTACCATGAAACAATGCAGCTGCCTTGTTCAAATGGCATGTTGTCAATTGCTTCTCCTTGCTTTGTTATTTTCATTTTTATTATAGTATTTATTTCCTTTCCATCTTCCAAGGTGTTGCAGTTGTTTACTCGGAAAAAAATTCTATGGGATCTTGATGGATTGGCCCCGCATGGAAGCTGACGACATCCAATAACAGTAGTAGAAGCTCCTTCACTTTGGTGTGTACCACTATCCACCCGTGCGCTCGTGTCGAGCCTAATCTCCTCGCCAAACTGGCCACCACCTGCCCCTCGGATCCACTTGCATCCGTCGCCTCCTGCCCTGGATTCACCAGCCGCCGACGCTCGCCTCTGGATTCGACCCAATTCGTTGCTAGGAGGGGACGATGACCACGAGCGGTGTGCAGCCGCCGCCGTCGCCCTTCCTGCTCCGCTCCTTCCATCTCGCCCTCCACCGCCTGTAAACCATGATTCGATTGGCGCCTCCGTTCCTCACTTTGGCCACTCCGTCGCTACTCGCTAGGAGGGGATGGTGACCACAAGCGGTGTGCAGCCGTCGTCGCCCTTCCCGCTCTGCTCCTTCCATCTCGGCCCTTTGCCGCTTGTACATCATCACAACACGATTCCATCTCTGTTCCCCACTTTGTTGGCCTGCTGTCGTCGGATCTCAGTTTCTAGGTGACTGACGTCAATTCATGAGAGTTCTTGCGGTAAGGACTTTGAAGCCCTCTTCACGGAAATGTCTTCCTGTTTACTCTGTGAGTTACAAGCTGTGACATGTAGCCTTTGAGTGTCACATGTTCTTCCATGACTCAAATAGTGGTAGGCATTGTTCATTGCCATGTGTAATGTGTTATGAATCAAGCATTCAATCTTACTTTCAACTTCCAAAAGCCTCTTCATTTTTTACTCTCTATTTTTTCATTTAGCCAACTTTCTAAAAAAAAGGAAAAAGTCTGAATTACACCCTCGAAGTATCGCTGAAGTTTGAATAACCCCCTAAAGAATTTTACCGTCTAAGAAGCACCTATGGTATTGTAAAATAGTTCAATTTACACCTTTGAAGAGCGGGTTTGGTGATGTGGCGAAACTGCGGGCGATTTTGCTGATGTGGCGGCTGACGTGGCACTACTGACGTGACAGAATAGTGCTAAAACCTTTAAAAATTCATAACTAATTCATTTTAACTCCAAATTTGACCATTCAAATTGCATAATTTTCTAGAAAATG
>KE372844.1:332194-346881 GCA_000418225.1 Zizania latifolia | reverse complement strand
TGCCGTTTAGACTGCCTTTCCCTATGACTCCGGCCGCCTTCCCCTATCGCGCCGAGCACCTCCTGCCGCCCCGGGCCACGCTGAGTGCCTTCTGCTGCCAGCCACTCCCAGCCGCCCTCGGTCGCTCCCGACCACCTTCGACCTCCTCTCGTCATCCTCTCTTTTTCTTGCCTTGTCTGCAGATCTGCCAGCATGGGGCCCACAGATAGCCAGCTAACTTGGCTGGCCAAATTTGGCCAGCCAACAGGCTGATTTGGCTAGTTGGATAGCTTGGCTATCTGGTTGGTCAGTCTGTTATAGTCTATTTTTTTGTCTGAATGACTAAAATTTAGCTTGTAGAGCTAGACGGCCAATCCGTTAGAAATGCTCTTACCTTACCTATAAAGCTATACTGGAAGTTCAACATTGAACTATGGATAAATAATCTTCTGTACCAGTGACATGCTTGACAATTTTATTATAGTATCGGAAGATTGCAGAATCTGTGAGATAACACAACATTCGAAAGGTCCTTCAGGAAGTCATTTGCTTCATTTCTATTCCTATTTGAGTAGAATCTGTATTATTTAGAGAGATTATGTCAGCCACAAGCCGACAACTTGAATATAAAGATACTCTAAACAATATATATTTTTACTTTATATTATGAAACTCAATAGCTACAGAATCTAGAAATAAATTATTCCATCCGTCTAAAAATATAAGAGTTTTTAGATTTGTACACATATATTAAGGACATATGCAAAAGACTATAATACCCTTTTAAGGGTGAGTGATTGTAGGTCTAAAAGTGATCTTTTACTACTAGATTGCTATATTTGAGATAAATTTTAAACTTTAAAAATACTCTATATTTTAAAATAGATGGAGTAGAATTTAAAAGCTAAAAAACCTTAAACACTAGCTTCTCCAAATTTTCCAGTTTATAAAGTGATATTTAAACTCTAAAAGACTATATTTTAGAATAGATAGAGTAGTATTTAAAAGCTAAAAACACTAAACATTAGTATCTCCAAATTTCCAGTTTATAAAGTTACCCGGTCCTAATATTTGGCTCCGAAGCAGTCGGGAGGCACTAGAAGAGAATGGCCTCCTGAAAGCCACTTGAGCAGATGTGCCGGTTTCTTGGCTCTTCTTTTGACCTTCAACTTTAGAAGACAGAAGACAATGGATGCTTCATATACAGATTAACATTTATTCCAATTTATTTTTTTGATAACCAGGTGACCAGGTCACGAATCTTCTGCGACATTAATGAGTGGACTCAATCCTAGCCTTCTGCCAAGGTTAACTGCATAATGAAGCCACAATAGAGTGCAACATAGCATCCGTTATTGAACCGAAGAAATAAAGAATGGTAACATCTGTCTGTCTTGTTGTAGTGGCAGGTTGGAGCTAGGTCTCTTAAGCTACAGCTCTGCACACCAACCTATTCCATGCCCTGTCTCGTTTCTTCCTTAGCCTGTCAGCAATGGCAAAAGCCAGCTCGAGCGACTGTGATGCATTCAGCCTGGGGTCGCAGTGCGTCCGGTAGCGAGAGCTGAGATCATCAAGGGTCACCGTCTTTGATCCACCAATGCACTCTGTGACGTTCTGCCCGGTCATCTCCAAGTGGATCCCTCCAGGGTGGCTTCCCTCTTGCTCATGAACATCAAAGAAAGCCCTGAGCTCGCCCTGCGTATTGTACATGCCATAAATGGTGTCAAACATTCAGGTGTCAGTTGTTTATCAAACCACGGTGAAGTGTCGTTCTTACTCGGATCGCGTCAAATGATCTTGTCTTCAGACCACATGGCGCGCTGATGCTGTTTCCATGCATGGGATCACTAACCCAGGTGACAATTAACCCAGCTTGACGTACTGCTCTGATCATATGTGGGAGCTTGACACGCATGTTCTCAGCCCCCATTCTTGTGATAACTGCCAGTCTTCCGGGCTTGTTATGAGGATTCAAGATCTCACACAGTTTAACAAGCTCTGAAGGATCAAGCTTGTCACTCGCCTATTTAACAAACACGATTAAATATGTGCATAGACAACTGTTTTTGTATAAGAATAACTATAAAGTTATGACTAACATACTTGTTTTGAGATGAAGTGACTAACATGATACATAATTGCACCTATTATGTTTCCCTATAGCCAACAATCTTCTTTTTTTTGACAAATTAGCATTTACATGTAAGATAAACGCAACAAGACTTACGACTGCTGAGTAATGGTAGTAAATAGTTGAAATTTTCAGTATATATATTACATATTGAAGAGATATTGATTGAAAGTCCTATACAAATGAGTCAACTCTGAAGAGGTGGGTTTGATTACCTTTAAACCCAGAGGGTTGGAAATACCACGAAGGAATTCAACATGAGCACCATCCAACTGCCTGGTCCTCTCCCCGACCCAAAGCATATGGGCAGAGCAATCGTAGTAAAGGCCAGAAATTGAGTCCACCCTTGTCAGTGCTTGCTCGTATGGCAAATGAAGGCACTCGTGAGATGTCCAGAATTCAGCTGTGGTCATGATAGGGTGTTGACGAGTCAGACCAGCAGCAACCATAAATCCTATGGCGTCCTGAACCCTCTGGGATAGCTCGACGTACCTGCTCACAGAAAAACACGGGAATATGATCTGGTTTTCATTGTAAGGGTTATTATCAATGATGTTTATAAAATGGGCATCCCTATCTACAATTCACTGTGACATCATGAATATACCAAGGGTCTGATGCAGACATGCTGTCTGCATTATCAGGCTTAGGCTAAACAATGCACTTGAATTTCCTATGTCAGTTGTTTGAAAAAAAGAACATTTTTATTCTTATGAACCATCCAGCAACAAGCAGTTGCAAAAAGTAAAGAGGTTGACAATGTATTTCAAGTTGGAAGGATGGCTGGCCAAATTGCAAAGCCAAGATCAAATCCAATTGAGACTAAATGGAGTATCACTTTCTTCCTATGAAGGTGAAACACGTGTAAAGAGTTTTGCATAAAACTAATTGCAAAAGGTCTAGCACTTGATGATAGCAGCTAATTACCTGTCCCCTTGCGTGCTGTCCCTCAAAAAGTCAAGATTCCACTGAGTGACTCTCTGAAGATCCGCATACCCTCCATTGGCAAATCCTCTGAGAAGATTCAGGGTGCTCGCGGACTGGCTGTACGCTCTTATTAGCCTTTCAGGATCTGGTACACGCGACTTCTCATCAAAAACATCGCTGTTAATAATATCACCTCGATAGGAAGGAAGTGTTACTCCATCTATAGTCTCAGTTGGGTTTGATCTTGGCTTTGCAAACTGGCCAGCCATCCGTCCAACCTGAAATACATTGTCATCATCTTAACAATCTTTTTGTCAAATAACAGAGGAACATATATTTATTAACACTTAAATGTAAAGTCACAAACGGTTTTGTAGGATATAAAACTCAAAGAAAAGTAGAAAACGGCGAAGATGGCACAACGTTTTTCCTTGCCAACTGAGATTTGAGAATAGATTAAGAGTCTGAATCTAGCTTCTTTTCCAAGCAACATGAATTCATATGTTGTCATATGTACACTGGTGGTAAATATCTAATCCGTGTCTTTCTTACTGCTGCATTTTGTTGTAATATCTTCATCTGTCTTTTATCTGCTATCACGTACTGAGAGGTAAAATTTTACTGGTGATAGACATCTGATCCTTGTATTTCCTATTGTGGTATCTTGTTATAATCTCTTCATCTGTCTTGTATCTGCGATGATGTACTCTTAAAAAAAACTGCAGTGATGTACTCTTGAGTCTGAGGTAGTATTTTTACTCTACATTCAACCATTTATGTCTTTCAAAAAAACAGAATATTCTATGGATGAACAAAAGAGTTGTACATCTCTAATCTAGCATAGTCTGCAACTCTGCATATCACACATGTAAACAGTGGCGGAGCCTTGCTATGGGGTGGGTACCCTCTCCAAAAAAACAAATTAGTGTTCAGTGTCTCATATTGACTATATACACCTCTAAGTCTAACATCTGCATCTATAAGCTCAAAAAATAGTTCACAAAGTCAATCATGTGTAACCCTCTCTACTTTTCGCTAACTCCACTCTACATGTAAAATAGCATGCTTTGGCATAATTTTTAGAACTTGGCCATTCCGAATTTATTGATGTATCAAAGATCTCTTTAAGCATCCAGTGAACTAATTACTCCAAAACTAGAGATGTCAATGGAATCCGTTCTCCGATTCCCCACGGGGAATTCTCCTATTGGGAGTCTGGATATGGTGGGTATTTATTATCCACTGAGAATTATACGGGGAAAATTAATCTTCATCGGTTTTGGTGGGAGCGATTATGACCCTCCACTCCCCGTCCTCGTTCTCCGATTCACCACGGGGAATTCTCCTATTAGGAGTCGGATATGGTGGATATTTATTATCCGTTGGGAATTATGCGGGGAAAATTAATCCCCATCGGTTTTAGCGGGAGCGAGTATAACCCTCCACTCCCTGTCCCCGCTGTTAGCAAAATAAACCTGACTTCCTCTTTTGGAGATTACGTTGAGCTCGTTTGGAAAGAGATCCTTCGATCGCATCTTTGATTTGCAGCTAGGATAACAGGTGTTTTTCTTGCTGTTTTTTATTTTTCATGTTTCAGACGTAGCTTTCTTTTCAGGTTTCCTTTCAAGTTTAGTTCATTTCATGTTTAGTTTGGAATTTGCACTATAAACAGATGCTTGGTTTGCACGTTTGTGTATTACAACAGAACAACAATATAGTTGCGTCCACAAAATTATGTTCGTGTGTCTTTGTTCTCGCCAGAGTTATGCCGGAAAGGAGTTCCGGCTGACACCCGCCCTCCGTGGAGACTCGTTGTAGTCCATGAAAATAAAGCTCAGCTCAATAGCTAGAGTATATATACACCACTCAAACCCTAATATTTCATCTCCAATCCCTGCCTCTACTTGCTTTCATTCACTCCCTGCCTCCCTCGTTCCCGCCTACGCGCGGCTGCCAGCGGCTGAGAGAGTGGCCAGCGGCGCAGGCCGCAGTCTCGCAATGCAGGCGGCTGCTGTCCTCCATACTTCCTCTCATGAGGACGGGGACTCCACGGAGAATTTATCCCCATGTAGGAATAGGGATGAAAAAAATCTATCCTATTATAGTTGCTGAAAACCGGGGATGAGGAATTATATTTCCTCACGGGGATAGATATGCAGAGGTGTTCGCCGTTGACATCTCTATCCAAAACACAGCAAGTCGACAGAAGCACATGTACAACGCCATCCCAAAAGAGAGATTGGTAAGATGACAGCTGGGACCCTGCAACAGCTTAGGCTTAACTGAAGCCACCCCATCTGAATGCATTTTGGATATAAAAATCTCCATGCATTTTGGAGGAATTTCAGATATAAAAAGGGATCGTTAGGGAAGGAAGGAAATGGTGAGAATAGTAGAGTGGGTGATCGAGGTGAAGACCTTGATGGTGGGCATCTGGCCGCCGAAGGTGAGGACGACGGCCATCTGGAGCATGAGGCGGAAGGTGTCGCGGATGTTGTTGGCGCCGAACTCCTTGAAGCTCTCGGCGCAGTCGCCGCCCTGCAGGAGGAAGGCGCGCCCCATGGCCGCCTCCGCGAGCCGCTCCTCCAGCTTCCGCGCCTCCCCCGCGAACACCAGCGGCGGGAACGACGCCAGCGCGCGCTCCGCCTCCTCTAGCGCCGCCGCGTCCGGGTACTCCGGGATCTGCCTCGCCGGCTGCGCCCTCCAGCTGTCCGGCTCCCATCCGCTTGACGCCGCCACCGCGGCGCGCACCGACGTCCCCCGGCGCAGCCTTGGCCTGGAGGCCAGTGAGTCCTCGCGGAGCGTGGCATGGAAGAGCGCCGCACGGTTGGGAATCGCGTTACCAGCGGTGAGCGCCGCCATTGTAGAGTACTTGACGAGGAGATGTGCAGCCGGTGGAAAGATGGGCTAGCTAGGGCATATATGCGATGGAGATACGTACATCTGCGTATTCTACTACGTAGAATAGTAGAAGATCAACACAGCATCACAATGGTGTACGCACATACATAAATACGATAGCCATGCAGCAGCTTTAAAATACACTTAAATTCTTGCCGGATAAACATACGAACAATCAAATATTTTATCTTTATTATGCTGCATTCAGCATTATAATCCAGTGGCAATATACAGTGATATACGGCAGCAAATGCATCCGAATACATATATATCGTTCAGTTCGGTGATCACGCATCACATATATTCCGGATCATTTCTACAGCTGAGCACAGGGATGAATCCGGTAGCATGCATGCATGCATGGATGGATGCACGTCGAATGGATCAGTCAGTAGGGGTCATCGGCATCCACCTCCTCTTCGTCGTCGCTCTCCAGCTCGGCGAGCTCGGCGAGCAGCGCCGGGTCGGCGGCGGCGCTGGACGTGTCGCCGGGGGCCTTGGCCTCCTGGATGATCCGCATGATCTCCTCGACAGCCTGCGCCGGCGCGACGGCCTCCGTGTCCTTGTAGTTCGCCTTCTCCCTCTCCGATATCTCCTTCGGCAGATTCTTCAGGAACCACGGGTGCTTCTTTATCTCAGGGATCGTGATCCTCTGAATGTCAAAAGTTCAGACAAAAACTGAGTTAAGTTCAGAAAAAAACCTCCTTTAGTTAATTACAAATAGAGTTTAAGCAATACAGTGTAAGATTACAAGCTATGCAAAAGAAAAGACAGACATATTCTGAGCATGATCAAAAGGTTAAATTTCCTTTTGGTGCAATCTAAAGTTTGGTATACGTACCTTCGAAGGATCGGCAACAAATATTTCAGACAGGAGGTGCCTGCAGTCGGAAGACACTCTCACGTAGTCCGGGATGGAGTATTGCACGCCAAGAATTCTCTGTCAGTGGAACAACGAGTGCATATTCAGAGTGTCGGACTCACAAACCAAGCAAGGTAGAAAAGGCTAGAACGATGAACAGAGTTCAATGGAGCACTTACGTTGATCGTTTTGCGGAAGTTCCTCGGATCCTCAGGATCTTCGAATGGGTATGAACCAACGAGCATCACGTACAGTGTCACACCACAGGACCAAACGTCTGCTACCTGGGTAAAGACTAAAGAGAAGCATCAGTGCATCACCAATGATGCGATGTTTCAGGAAATTCAGTAGCATCCCAACATTATTGAAAACGTACAGCTTATGCTATTCGATTTGTTTGCACTCAATGTAAGCATTTTTTTCAGTGGGAATGAATCATTTACAGCGAAGAACTGAAGATTGCCAAACATACAGAGGAGAAATAACTTGCCTTGCCGTCATATTCTTTTCTTGAAAGAACTTCTGGCGCTATGTATGCTGGAGTACCAACTGTTGATTTTGGTTTGGAATGCAGCAAAGCCGACTGAAAACCACAAAAGCCAAGTCGATCAGTATGCTTCTACCCCGAGAGAGAGAGAGAGAGAGAGAGAGAGAGAGAGATGATTCAATTTCTAGCGAATTTGAGAAGTAGAGCAGAACTAGTACCTTTGAGTAACCAAAGTCACAAATCTTCAGACGAGGTGTTGGGCTCCCATCCAGGAGGGTGTTCTCAAGTTTAAGATCACGATGACAAATTTCCTGCATTTTACAGTAGAATTTCATGACCACTTTGAGTTACGCACTTATTCTGTCTGTAAGTATGTTGCTCCTGAGGTTTTTGACAAGCAAAGCATACCATGGAATGACAGTAGCTGACTCCTGATATTAGCTGCTGGAAGAAGTACCTTGCCTATTGACATGAACAATAAAAGAATTGGAACTATTATTTAAGCTGAGATGGTTGCAAATCAGGAAGATTAACTGGAGAATACAGAAAACTGGGGCTGAAAGCAACTAGGCAACCTCGTCCTCACTGAATCTTCCTGCGCTGCAGATTTGCTCAAAGAGTTCTCCACCAGCAGCATACTCCATGACAATGGCGAGGTGTGTGGGTGTCAAACATACCTGCTCTCGATCGACCCACGAAACAATAAAGTGTTGTAGTAAGTGAATTCACTTCGATCTTAAGATGATACTAGTTGGGCACCAGCTAGGATAAACTTGTGAACTTGACAGAAGTAAAAGCTCATCATCTGTGTCTCAAAAGAAAGTAACAGTTTCTACTTTCTACAGTATCAGTTCAGACTTCAGCTCGGCCAAGTTTCATCCATCTAGTAAATAACTGTTAATCACTTAATCAGTGAAGCTGTCGAACCACTGATGAGTCAAGACATTGAATTACCTCCTTAAACCGTATGATATTAGGATGCCGGAGTGACCTGTGATTGATGATCTCCCTCTGCACATTTTCATCAATCTGCACACAGACCAAACCACCATCCAACAATAAAGAGAATTAGTTAAGAGTCATCAACTCACCAATTCACCATACCTCCAGAACAGCAAATTGCTGAAAAATCATCAACTCTCAACACAGTACTACTACCACCAATCTGACGCAGTTAAGTTAGCAAACCCTGAAATTAACCAGAAAGGAGAAGAAAGTGACAAAGGCTAGACCTTCTTGCCCCTCTCGATGTACTTGACGGCGACGAGGTCCTTGCTCCTCTTGTCCCTGACCAGCCTGGCCACCCCGAAGTTGCCGGCTCCCAGCTCCTTCAACGCTTCGTACCTCTCCTCCATTGACCCGAAACCTCCCAAAGAGGAGAGGCTCCAGCACAAAACCAATCCGAAGCCGACCAACCAACCAACCCAATCAGAAACTCCAAGCAAAGCAAACTTAGCAAACCAAACCAAACAGAAGGAGACAAGTAGGAATAGGAAATTCTCTCGGTCGCCGTCACCGCCTCACCGGAAAGCGATGTCGGACTTGAAGTGGAAGCCCGAGCGACGACACGGCCGGCGAGGTGGCGGGTGCGGCCGTGCGGGCCACGTGGAGGCGGCCGTGACGTGGGGCCCCGCACGGGAGCTCACGTAATCAGCGGGCAGCGGGTGGGCTGGGCCTGGGCCCACAGATTAGTTGGCACGTCCCGTGAGTACGACGGGGGCCACGTGGAGCGGAGGATCTGCCACGTGGCTCCGTGCAGGCCCAGTGAAGCCCATGCAGGCCCATGTTCAAAGGAGGCACGGCCCATGGTTTCCAGCGCTGTGACTTTTTTCTTCTTGCGATGATACTGGGCCGGTTTTTCCGATGGGTAAACCGTGGGCTTCGTGATTAATTGATTGAATGGTAAGGTAGCGTTTGGTTTCAGAGAAATCATATATAGAATATGGATTTAGGGATAGGATGATACATGTTAGGTGCTTGGTTAGATAAATAGGATGAGTCAATTTTTTGTTTGGTTAGGTGGATGTAACTTGGATGAGATAAGCCTAAATTTAGTAGAGTCTACTTATCAAATATATTTTTTAACAAAAATATAATAATATGAGATCTTATTTTATATATTAAATTGTAATGAATACAATGATGTAATTAGATCATAAATTGGATAAATGATTTGGAAGAAAAAATCATTTGAATATTTATAAACGAAAATTAAATGCATCCTAACCAATCAGGAGATGACACATCATCTCATTCAATATTTGATGGATCCATCTAGAATTTTTTCTAAATCCCTCTATTCAGCATATTGAAGGAATATTTCTCTCGGTGGCCATCCCATTTACCTTTGTCCTCTAACAAAACAACTAACTTGATAAGATGGTCTTATCCCATCTAGGATATCCATCGAACCAAACGGACTCTAATTAATCGTTTTAGCATGAGATACGAAGATCGGAGGTTCAGTGTTTGTTTGCTTATGATAGATGGAAATTTTGACTAGCTAGCTAGTCTGAGTAACAGGTTGGTGAGAATCTGGGAAAACTGATGCTTCCCAGCTTCTGAATTCTGTAGCTTCTAATTCTTATAATCTGGGTTCAGAATCTGAACTGTTTGTTTTAGACTTTAAATTCTAGAAATAACTGTAGCTGCTAAAAGCTGAAATAAACATGCCCTCAGTTTTCCACTGCTACATATATCCAAGATTTTTTTGGCAAGAATATTTAGTTAAGTTATTTGAATCTTATTTTAATTAAAAAATTAAATTTAAAGTATTTTATTTTATTATATAAACTCTAGATATAATACTAATCTTGAAACTAGAGTTGTATTGAACGACAAAAAGTAAGAGCATCTCTAAGAAAGTTGTTAATTTTTGTTCCTTAAAATCTTATATAGAAACCATCCTAAACTCTGTTGATCCCTAAAAATCAATCAGTCCACAACAGTCTCCCTAAAATATCAATTCCTATATTTTAAAGAGGATTAGAAATTGAGTTCCTACTTTTGAGATAAAATAGAGGTGATTTAGGGAATCACTTAGAATAGGAAATTATTTAGGAATACTGTTTGCAGCGTGATTTTTTTTTAAAATTATCTAAATTTAAATTTAGAGAGCTAGATATGGGCTCTCTTATAGATGCTCTTTACTGAATATCTCCCACTCCTCGCCCGTTTTGTTTTTTTATAAGCGTAGCCAAGAATTCCATGGTCAAATGTTGTGTCAATATTTGGGACACAATGGTGACGATTCAGAGGGTCAGATGAGGCACGCGAACCAAAATTTATTTTGCTTTCCTCTCGGCATTTTCTCCTTAAGTTCTATGTGCTTGTGTTGTGGGCGCGTCGTTTTGACGCGTCTGTGGTACACTGGTGAAGAAGGGCCGCTACAATCAAAGTCCAACTTGGTCTAAACTTGCATCAATCAAAACGAAACACTGCAGGTTACCCAGTGTTGTGAATTTAACGGTTCGCATGCAAGCGGCTGCTACAAACTGAGAACGACTTCAGAAAAAAACACGTCGAATACAAACACACAAGATGTTTGGGCTTTGAGTTGCGAATTCAGCTGAGCTGAAGACAGTTTTATTCATAGAGGTTTAAATTTGTATCCAGATGTTCCACTTCGGTCATATAATGTATATATTAGATTTAAAACTTACGTAGACTTGTAAGTTTATCTAGTTATCTCTGCTTCTGCTTCTGCTTCTCGCTTTCGTTTTCACTTCTATTTTTGCTTCAATTTCAATTTCTATGGGTCTCTCATCGAGTTTTGGTGTCCGATGGTTTTGAACACGAGTTTTGTTCCATGGGTTTCGTGAGTGAAACATGTTATAGGTTTACATCGCGGGTGAGTCTTTACAAAATTTATGAGTTTTAAACATATTGCTATCACTACCTACACCTAATCAATATGAATTCGGGTTTAAAGTTGTGCATATATATTCGAGTTTGATTTAAAATCTAGGTACCAACGGGTTTATAGAATCTATATCTTTTTGATTTCTAAAACTGTTTACGCAGACCCACAATTTTTTATTGGATTTCAAATATCACACAGATTTAAGCCCATATTTAGTTTAGTTTAAAACTAGCATGTGTTTTAATGCTTACTTTATGTACGTGTTTTAATGTTTGCTTTATGGGCAGGCTTTTAATGAACCCACTGATTTTATTGTTTGCCATCTTGGCTGACCAAATGCGGGAGTTTGGCGCACGTGCGGCAACCGCTTGAGGCATTTGCCTTCGTTCCGAGGCAAGAGAAAGGGATGCGAAACGGACTCGGGCGGTCGGGCCCCGCCCAGCTATAGAGCCGGCTCGAGCCCGACGCGTCCCGCACCAAACCCCAACCGGAGCTCACCCTGACCCAGCCAGCTGCTCAATCCTCTCCCCCCCTCCGCGCTCCGATCCGTCTCCTCCTCCACGCGGCGCCGGCGACGAGGGGCCTGGGCTGGGCTAGGTCGGAGTGTTTGCGTGGTGGTGGTGTTTTATAGGGGTTGGTGGAGGTGGAGAAGGGGTCGATGCGAGATCGGCCACGGCGGAGTTAGGCCTAGGGGGCTTGGCAGTCGGCAGTAGGCATCTCCGGCGGGTCGGGCGCGGGGATGGGGTGCTTCCAGTCCACGGCGAGGCGGCCGCGCCCTGGCTACGAGGACCCCGTCGGCCTCGCCTCCCAGACCGCGTGTGAGTTTTACTTGAGGAGTACTGTACTGTACCTCCGTCTAGGGTCCATCTGCTTTCTGCAATTCGATGCGCAGCCTGAAATCTGAATTGGCTGTTCTGTCTGTGTAGTTAGCGTCAGTGAAGTCGAGGCTTTGTTCGAGCTGTTCAAGAGCATTAGTGGTTCCGTGATCGATGATGGGCTGATCAATAAGGTGAGCTTCCAACTGTTCCTGGGGTATATCCGTGTCTCCTCATCATATTGGCATGCATGGCTATGAGCATCCTCAGGTTGTTGTGCAATCCGAAATTAAACCTTTCTACACTGATTGTAACTCCACATGCTGTTCTGGCTTTCAGTTGCATAAGTTACATGCGGATGCCCTTTTCTGTGAATTGCATTTCGACTCCAGTAGTTCTATTGATTCGCAATGGTAGTGAACATGCATCTTCTTTGTACATGCTTAAAACCTTTATTCTTTTTGTACAGCTCATTGTATTATCAATTATGTGTCTGCCTGCTAAGTTGTTAGTACTTTCTGTGCATACAAATATGAAATACCATTGTTTCTCTCAAAATTTAATAGGCAATACTTGTTCCTAATATAGCCACCTGGCTGACAGATATTAGCACAACATAATAACACAATGATAGCTCAAAGTTTGAGCCACTATCTTGCCGCCTTGTCAATATTTGCTAACTTGTAACATTTATTCCCTTGTTCACTCTTAGATAAGAAAATTTGATTTGATCTGTCAAGCTATAAAGCTAGAGATAAGCACTTTTTTCTTGCATCTTCATTTTATATTGTTTTGCATCTTGTACTCATATTAGGAAGAAGTTTGTTAAGTGCTACCTGAGCAGCCTGCTTATGCGCATCACTACAAGCTTTTGTGAAAAATAGTCTTGATATCACCAGGAGCTAAATCTATGGTATGACATTACGAGAGTGTTAATATTTGATGTCATTTTACTATGCAGGAGGAGTTCCAGCTTGCATTGTTTAAAAACAAAAGGAAGGAAAATCTTTTCGCTAATCGGGTATCCATCTCCTTGACAACCATTCTCATTTGGGTTCTGATATGTTGTAAGGCGTTGGTACATAGTGTGTAGGGCTTTCATGCACAGTGTATCCTATCAGTTTAATTTACATGAAATGAACCTTGCAGATATTTGACCTTTTTGATGTCAAGAAAAGGGGGGTCATCGACTTTGGTGACTTTGTTCGAGCTTTAAATGTATTTCATCCAAACATCCCAATGGAAGAGAAAATTGATTGTAAGTTATTGCCTTTCTGTTTTGTCTTGACTTTGTAGGTACCATAATTCCATTTCCTAAAATTTTGATCGCTTGACAGTTTCCTTCAAGCTGTATGATATGGACGGCACCGGGTTTATTGAACGCAAGGAGGTAATTTCGTAACTATTTCTGGGTCTATGATTCTGCATGTTCTCTCTATTTTATTATTATTATTGAAATTTATTAAATTTGTCATAAACAAGATATGTGTTAGTGGTAATCCATTTGTGTGTACTGCACACTTCTGCACTTCTGAAGTAACAAAATTTACTGTGTGCTCTAATAAACCCCCAATACTTCATTTTTCAACTAAAATTATATTGTAATTCTCCTGTACAGGTAAAGCAGATGTTGATTGCTCTTCTAGGTGAATCAGAAATGAGATTATCTGATGACATTATTGAGACGATTCTTGACAAGGTTTTGTACATTTGATTAAAAATTTCGTAATTAATGGAGCTGTAGATAATTCTTGGCTTTTAACAGAGTTAAGACTTACAATGCCTTGTGTGTTTCAGACATTTTCAGATGCTGATACTAATCAGGATGGGAGAATAGACAGAACAGAGTGGGAAAATTTTGTCTCAAGAAATCCTTCTTTGTTGAAGATAATGACCCTTCCATACCTCAAGTAAGTATGAAAATAGAAATTTGGAAGCTGCTGCTACTATGTTTATCTCCCATACCCAAAGAAATTATTAGTGACGTTCCAATTTCCAAAGCTTAACTGAGGCTTATGTCAGCTAAGAAAGATAAGATAAACAATTAACTCTGGCAGTCTAGGCATGTGTGAAATTAGAAGGGGGTAAATGGGGTAAGCTATGCATAATTCATATTTTAACTGTGATTGAGCTTAAAAAATAGTGATATATAACTGTGTCAAGACTGCTATGGACATGGCACTGTAGCACGGCTGGGTGGGTACTGTAGCAGTGTATTAGGAAAGAGTTTACTTTCCACAATAATAATATGTGTTGCCTAAATAATATGCTAGGTTATGTTGGAACTGATCCACACGATCAGCTCCTCTCTCTAATCACTCTTGTGTTTAACACTCATGCAGACACAAAAACTATCCTTCTTTCCTTCTTCTCTATGGTAACACACACACAGAGGAGAACACATGCACATACACAACAGTCTACATTTTCTCTCTGGCCACTCACACTACAGCACTTCTCTCACACCATTTAAAGGCCCAGCGACACTCACGCATGACGGCATGAGCCACACATGCACTGTGCGGCACAAACCCACACACCCCATTAATTAGCTCCACTAACTGACCATTGCATGTAGAATCTCCACTTAATGCTGCATGCATGCCTCCAGCTGATCCGTCATGCACGCACACATCCATCTCCGGGCTTGCAGCCGTGCACGTGCACGAGCATCACAGGAAGCACAGCTCAGCCGCACAACTCGGCTGTACACACGAGTACAC
>KE372844.1:298445-315098 GCA_000418225.1 Zizania latifolia | reverse complement strand
CTCCCCACCCTCTACTTCCTCTCCCCGTCCCCCGCCATCCTCCCGCGCTCCCTCCTCGCCGACTTCCTCTCCGCTGCTGCCTTCTCCTGCGCGCTCCTCCTCCTCCTCTGCCTCTCCCTCCCCCGACTCCCCTTCCCGCTCCCTTTCCCCCTCCCTCTCCGCCGACCGCGCCGATCCCCCATCCTCTGGTCGATCGGCTCCTCGCCATCCGCCTCCGCTTCCGCCCCCACAACCGGCCATTTCGTCCAGGTATACAGCAACGGCGATGTCTACGAGGGCCAGTTCAACCGCGGACGATGCACCGGCAGCGGCGTCTACTACTACTACATGAGTGGCAGGTATGAGGGGGACTGGATCGATGGCAAGTATGACGGCTACGGGGTCGAGCCCTGGGCCAGGGGGAGCCGGTACAGGGGCCAGTACCGGCAAGGGCTCAGACACGGGCATGGCGTGTACAGGTTCTACACCGGCGATGTGTACGCTGGGGAATGGTCCAACGGGCAGAGCCATGGGTATGGCGTGCACACCTGCGAGGATGGCAGCCGTTACATCGGGGAATTCAAGAGGGGCGTCAAGCATGGGCTTGGTCACTACCATTTCAGGTGTGGAAACCAACTTGTATTTTGTTCTGCTAGAGAATTTGCCATTGTTGTGAAATTGAGTTAAGCATTGCAAAGCGTATTTATGATCCATTGGTCAAGTAGATATGGTTGTTGCAAACTGTTTGCAGTAATGTCAAATTAGATGTGATTGTTTTAACCACATCATACGATAACTAGTGAAATTTTTTACGTCTCCTGGTTATTTTGGTGTTTTGCACCAGTGATTGGTAAAATTTTCACATTACTGTGAAATCTGTTTATCCAAACAAGTATGTTGTGTAGTTGGTTATAACTTTAACACAATATTATCTCCAAACTTATCTACTTATACTTGTAATTTAGGTATTGCCTAATCCCTAAAAATTCAAATCTTGTGATATTGAGCACAACAACAGATGCTCTAATAGCTATTTACTTGTCTACTTTGTGCTGTTTTATGTCAACTCAACTATAGAGTTTTTCCCCACCCAAGTAGATGATGCATTAGAAGCGATGGCATTGTTCCTTTGTTGCTTTCTATTGGATAAACTGCTTCCTTTGATCAAAGGAAAGGACTTTTGTTAGCTTGTTTCCAAGGAAGAGATAAGATGGTTGGCTGGCTCCCTTTTTGAAAGATCTAACTTGTATTTTGCCTTTTGCTGTTTGTTGTGGAATATGAAAGAGTTGTAATACATTACACTAGGGTAGTGCCTCCAGTAGTCCTACCTTTTACCCCCTGCCCTGCTCACGAATCAGAATATAAGGTACTTCTTTATGCTCTCAGCCCATATCATTGGGTAGAAATCAATTGGTGAAGCAGAGCAGATTATCAACTGGAGAAATGGAATTCAAAACTGTAGGGAAGAGTGATACTTTTACTACCTCAATCTACTAATATATACTAGTTTTTATCAGAATGCTGGAGTGGTGCATGTGTATGCTTTTTGTGTACACATATAATTTGTGCCTATATTCTTCTAGAAGATCTGGATATAAGTTTAAACTAGCAATAACTTCCCTGCTTATGCTGGTCTAGCAGTGTTCTGCAAGCGTGTCTACCTGTTTCAGTTGTGTGAACTCCATTGCTTCCTGAACTATTGAAATCTTGTTAGAAGCTGATGTGGTGCAAAGCACTGGTTGAGCTGTTATTTTTGTTCGCAACTTACTGTATGGTTGCAACTAGTTAATTTGCATGTACTACTGGATGTCTAATTTGACCCATTTTGCTTATTCCAGTAGTTTTCAATTTTACTTTTGGCATCCTTACAGTCATAGATATCTCTTTTGTATTCTACATCTGTCTTGATTGTTTGACTTCATACCTATCCAAGTAGTGAATTAGTGAAATTCCGATATGGAAAACAGGCTCTACTATTGCTTTAGCTTCTGGTAAATGGCTCTCATAAAACTACATATGTTTTTCATTGTTGGGGATCATTTTATATTTGTTGTTCGACCTGCATAGTCCATTGGTGTATGGTAGTTATTGGTTCATTCTCACATTACAGCTTCAATCTAATGCAAGCAGTCTTTGATAGCAGTGATACTTTATTGTTTACCATGCAGCATTTTCTGTTATTACTTATTAGATTTATGTCTATAATACTTCTTGTTGACAGGGCCCAGCGCCCCAGCCACACCATTGAGCTCATGCTGCTGCAAGTTTTGTCCCTTTTATTTGCTGAATTGATATGCTCATGTGTCATGGTCTGTTTGGATTTGGAAGTCCTACTTTGTTTTTCTTGTGTCAGGGCTGAACTTAAAATACCTTACAAGATTTTAAACTTGATAGTATATTATTTTTTCGATAGAATGATAAATTGTATGCAATCTATGTTAATTGTACGGTGCTACACATTTCCAGTATGGCCATCTGTTTGTATATCCATTGATGTTTCTTTTTATTTTCAGTTATCCACTTTCACGCTTTATTCTTTTCATTATGTGTTCACTTTGTCATAGCCCATAGATGTCATAGTGCTAGTCTAGCCTGATTTGCCAGTGCCTTGTTTTTCTATTTATAAGCATCCTGTACAATTGCTATGAGTTGACCTTTGAACTAACATTTTGTGAACGTGTGCCAAGGAATGGTGACACCTATGCTGGGGAGTACTTTGCTGATAGGATGCACGGTTTTGGAGTCTACAGTTTTGCCAATGGACATAGATACGAGGGAGCATGGCATGAGGGTAGAAGGCAAGGTTTAGGCATGTATACTTTCAGGAATGGAGAGACACAAGCAGGCCATTGGCAAAATGGAGTTCTTGACACCTTAAGCACCCAAAGCATTATCCCTGGGTCGTCTATAGCTGTGAACCATTCCAAGGTCCTCAATGCGGTGCAGGTAATGTTCCTGAAAACCATTAGCTGGCAGAAAGAGTCTCTCTTGCTGTGGTGCTTGATGCAATTCTCCTCACAAAGTTGTGATTATTTTGTGCTATCAGGAAGCACGAAGAGCTGCAGAGAGAGCCTATGGTGTCCCAAGAGTCGATGATAAGGTGAACAGGGCCGTTGCTTCAGCTAATAAAGCAGCCAATGCAGCCAGGGTGGCTGCCGTGAAGGCTGCACAAAAGCGCATCCCAAATAATGGCAATGATCTACCATTGTCAGTAGTGTGAGAAGGAAACCAACATAAGGTTGGCACGAAGCTGCTTCGCGATGTCATCGCGTTACCAATTTGCCCGATAGAACCGTCCACTTCCCTATAGGCGAAGTTGCTCCATCATCATCGGGCCATGGCGATACCTGAGTGACTGCCGCTGCAGCAGAGCTTCAGAAGCAAGGTTTTCAGCCATTCCCTCCATACATCTTTGTGGTGTCTTTTGCGACGCAGCAGAACTCCTGCGCAGAGAGGCTTTCCATTGTCGAAGGCAACTGATCGAGGTCAGTAGGGTTCTCGTGCTTTTTTTTTTCCGTGTAATCCTTATCCTACGTTTAGAGATACGATGATGTACACCCCAACATCAGGAGACAAAAACATGTTCCCTCTGTCTCTTGCTTTCAGCATGTACATGTTCCACGGTGCCGGCCATGCTGGTTGTGGTTGGAGAGACCACATGCCGCCCGACATTGTATGTACTCCTGTTGTTTTGGTGGTTGATGTGCAACTGCAAACTGCAAATTGGAATTTATTATTACCATAGTGGTACTATACTACTACATCCGATTTCTTTATTTTGTTTCATAAGTTGTTTTAGCATCTAAACTATTTCCAAATATAAGCATATTCACTTTCACTTTTGCATCTCTTTCATGTTTGTTCTTATTAAACAAATATGTTTGCTTTAGAAATAAACGACAGTTTTTTAAATAGTATAAATAATGAGTTAATTTCTTAATTCCTTCCTGTATAACAAGCAACTAGTGCACATTGCAACTTAAAAAGGAAAATACACTTTCAGCTCGACTGAAAATGAATTCGGCAATCATAATTACCTACTTTCAGCTCGACTGAAAATGCATTCGGCAATCATAATTACCCAAACAAAACCGGCATCTAACTGGTAACCAGCCTGACTCCGACTCATCTATAACTCACAATTCAAAACACCATCAGAAATTGCAACTATTCATCGCGCATCAACTTCTTAAGGATTCCTTGGACAGCTTAAAATAATTAGTATTATAATTATAACATAATCCTAATTATAAGTAGAGGGATGGTTAATTCTAATTATTAGTTATATTGTTGATTATGATTAATGCTTTAAACTGTTTATAATTTCTGTTTGGCATTTATACTTTAAAAAATAAGCTGTCAATAAACTACTTTAAAAGGAGTATTAATTATAAGTTGGAGTAAACTAAAGTTAAAATGTTTCAACTTTATCTGAGTGATGAATTTTTCGAGCCAATGAGACAATCTTTTGAATTAAAACGACCCTGTCTCTTTTACTTCGATACCCGGGCTGCTATGTTGAGAACATATGCAGAGTTTCATCACGCATCAACTCAAAGATTATCCAGGAACAGCGATAGTGGTTGAATAAAGCCAAGTCGATTGAAACATATCACTACATATTCTCAGCACTCAATGTTCATTCAATAGAAACCACAGATGAGTCCAAAAGCTGGGAAGCAAAAAATACTAGCAAAAAAGTATTGGCAACAGTTCAGGAGCTCGAGCACAATGACATGGAATCGGCGCTCAACGGTTCGCCTTGGCAACGCGCTCAATCTCATCCTTCTTCTTGATGGCATAGCTGTAAAAAAAAATTTGAGCACAGATGCGTCAATAGGCTCATTTCATCTAATATACAAGATGTGCCACGACAATAAGTACTGGTAGTACCTGTTGGATGAGCCCTTGGCTGCATTGATGAGTTCATCAGCAAGGCACTCAGCTATGGTCTTGATATTCCTGAAGGCGCTCTCCCTGGCACCAGTGGTGATGAGGTAGATTGCCTGATTGACCCTCCTCAAGGGGGAGATATCCACAGCCTGTCTCCTCACAGCGCCGGCAGAGCCAATTCGAGTGGCATCTTCACGAGGGCCACTGCAAACAACAAGTTTGTTCTTATTCATTTCATTCATTCTCACACTGAACAACATGTATTCCTAGAATCCTAGATACTCCCTCTGTTCCCTCTGTCCCAACATACAAGGCATATTAGTTGTTTACATGGTCTCCAACACTATACTTTGATCATTAATTTCTTTCATAATATATTGTCAACAACTACAAAATTAACATTATATGAAACTGAAAGTGCTCTCAAATACAAATCCAATTGTTTCATTTGTGTGGAACTAAACGCATATACTGTTAGTTTAATTATTGGTTCAAAAATTACAAAGGTTGTTTTTAAAAAAATGTGGGTGCATTGTTTGAGTAGTATGCATACCTAAGAGAGAAATAGTAAATTTTTGTGCTTGAAAAAGAGTTCACTAATGTACAATTGAAGGTGGCAGTTACAGTGATAAGAAAACAAAAGTGATTGATAGGAATTGGGTACCTGTTGATGATAGCGTCAACGATGATCTGGATGGGGTTGGAGTCGGTGAGGAGGTGGATGATTTCCATGGCGTGCTTGACGATGCGTACGGCCATGATCTTCTTGCCGTTGTTGCGGCCATGCATCATGAGAGAGTTGGTGAGGCGCTCCACGATGGGGCACTGCGCCTTGCGGAAGCGCTTCGCCGAGTAGCGGCCGGCCGTGTGCGGCAGGTAGGTGGCGTGCTTCATCGGAGCCACCGCGAGGTAGTCGTTGAGGGAGATGTCGTTCACCTGCGGCAGCCAGCAGCGGCAGATCAGTCGAGTCGAGTCGACCAGAGGAGCAGAGATGGCGAGAAAGAAAGGGAGAGGGATTGGAGGAGGGCGGCGGACCTGAACGTCGTCGAAGGACCACCGGTTGAAGAGCTTGACCTCCTGCTGCTGCTGCTCCACCTCCGCCATGGCTGCTGCGGCGGCGGCGGCGATTGGACGCGGGGCGTGGGTGCGGCGCCGGCTGCGGGAAACCCTAAACTCGAGCAAGGAGTCGCAGAGTTCGGCCTCGCCATCGTTTTATATTAGTGCACTACTTGTTGGGCCGGGCCGGGACGGGCCGACTTGGCTTCGCTAGGGTTTCGCACTTTCGATTTCGCATCCGACGGCGATGAGTGGAAGCAGCAGAAGACGGGACATGGCCCACGAGGCCACGACACTATCTACTCCAACAACAATCCAATCCATATAATGAAAACTTTGCGAGAATCTTAAAAAATTAGGATTCTTTAGTTTTTTATACTAGATTATCTTTTTATCTTTTTTCTATATTTGTTATTGTCAAATAAATGATACCTCTCACGATTAAATGACTTGCCTTTTGCAAAATAGAATAAATAAAAGATGTCAAATTTATTTGAGTTAATTACTTAACTTTTATACTTATAAAAGCACAAAACGACAACAATGACTATTGAATCTAGTACTTCATCCGTTCTAGATTCGTTGTACTATAAAATATTCCATCTAATACTAGATTGCTATATTATAGGACGGAGGGAGTAGTAAACTGCACAAGTTTTCAATAAATAGATGAACGAAATAGCTCAGGCCTTCTGTCTCATAAATTAAAAAACTGATAATTTGCAACTTTAAATATAATCTATTTGAGTATGATACTACTCCGAAATAATGATATATAGAATTATTTAAATTAATAATATATTAAAAAATATATATAAAGCAAAGACACCTCTTATGAATAATAAATTATAAAATATCTCGTAAATTAGATGCAATAAACCATCAGTCCCTCTGGTGATCGAGTGCAAGAAGAATCTGATTCCAAAAGCTCAGGGGCGAAGCAACATGTCGAAAAGGTCAGACAGCAAGATCCAAATTATGCTAACATTCAAAAAAAGGTGTATAACTTTATTCTCGTAAATCTCTCCGATGATTCGATAGCAGGGAGAGGAAGATGACGGTGAGACCCGAAATCGACTCAAAAAAGAATTAACGTTGATGGTGCTCTCTTTCGTAATGGATGACACTGAGGGACTGATGGATGACACTGATGAAATTAATTTATTTTCTGATTTAAATAAATTCTGAATTGATGTTTGTATTTACTATTCTAGTTGTAAAATTCCTAAAAATTCATAGAGAAATCCTAGAGCATTTTCATGACTTTTCCAAACCAAATTTTGAATTATTTTCTTAAGATTTTTATTTCCTTAGCATTTACAACATTTGATTATTCAAACCCAATTTATTTATTTCAACTTGTTTATTCCATTTATTATTATTTTTCTGAAAGTAAAACTCAGGGCGTTACATGTTCCCACGCCCCATTTCTGCTCGGCTTGTTACCATAAATCCGGTGCGGGTGGGCCAGGTGCGGGTGGGCCAGGATCCTAACGCACGCAGTTAAGGGGGCTAGATTGGAATAAATGGTAGATTTGAGGAGATTATTATTAATTGATGATGAGTGATTAATGGCTGAGATTAACAGATAAATAATGAAGGGCTGAGATTTACCTGAGGGGTGATGTGTCCATCCCACAATTCGTCAATTATATAGTAGTGTAAATTATGATACATGGAAATTCCTAGTCTCACAAATGGAAGGTATGTGTGGAAAATGTGCAATAGCAATGGAGGTGAAACTATTAGCGTGTACTCTGTCCATTCTATAATATAATAGATTTTAGGTTTTTATAAATACCAAGAATGAAGAAAAAAAGAATACCACACACTTATTAGCAGTGTGTCCATGCTAACGTTATGGTAAAAATCAAAAGACAATAAAGTCTTAAACTTAAAACAAATAATAAAATTAAGATTCACGCCAAAAGAGATCAACGACAAGTTATAAGTTGGATGGGATAAGCCTAAATTTAGTGTTTGTGCTTATCATATTTTTTTCATCAAAATATAATCATCCGAGACTATTTTATAGATTTAATTGTAATGAATAAGTAATCCGATTATAAATTGGATACATAGTTTAGAGGAATATTCATTTAAAGCTTGCTAATGAAACATTGAATCCAACCAATCAGAACAAGCTATGTCATCAAGAGCCGAGGGTGGATATCTTCATATGGCTAGTTTGGCCGGACTCAACCATCCAACATATTTTCATATGGCTAGTTTGGTCGGACTCAACCATCCAACATATTTGGGGAACATTCACATGGTGGCGGCTTTATCCCTCACTCACCTGTGAACCAAATACCACCAAAAAAGTGGCTGCCAAATCCCATCCAGGCATATCCCACAAACTCATCTCACGCTTGATAAATTTCATCAATTATCTACATCATCTTCACAGAGAAAGGAGCAAAGCTCTCTCTGTTATTTTTTGGATTCCATGCCTGCAAAACAGTTCACTAACTTAGTGGATTAGTTATTGTATTATGAAGTAAGACTCAAACCATTGCACCCAAAACTTAGCTCACACTTGGGATTTAACTGTCACCGGCTTTCGGAAAGACAAAGACTGTACAAACCATTGCACCCAAAACTATTAGCACTTGGGATTTAGCTGTCATCAGCTTTCCGAAATACATTTGGGAATGAGCGAAAATCTAATTCACTAATTGCTTTTCGGATATTGGCACCTCAATAAAGAATTAGAATTATTGTCAAAACTACTGGTTAAATGAATCACATATTTAGGTTTTTTTATCAGAGAGGTGATAATTGACATACCAAGTCAGGATGATGCATGCACATTTACCATGGAAAATGCATTTTCTACCATTCAAATAAAAACATAGCAGTAGTAGGTGACTCGCGTGTAGATTTAAACTACTAATATCATACCAAACATGAATAAAGCTATGGAATTTGCAGCCATTATGATTAATGGATAACTGTATGAAAGACTACCACGTGCATACTATATAATGGATAACACCGTGAAAGGTTAAAAAATAGCTTAAATATAATGATTAGTTGATTACTGCTGCACTTAAAAGATAGGGTATGTGTAAAGATAACCTCCTGCTGTAAATTTCTGTCAATCCATCCTTTAAGCCTATCCACATGTTCTTTTACCTATGCTTTCACCCGATTTGCAATAGGCAGGACAAAGAAATGCAAAACATGAACAAAAGAATATCTTCAACTAAGAAAACAATAAATAGTTTGGCACCAAATAGAACAGGAGATTAAATAGGTAAATGGTGCAAAACAAAAAAAATCATAATCAAGCATGCCAAAATCATACTCACCACCCTATGTAGAGACGGAGTAATGTTGATTGCAAAAGTGATTTTTTACTTATCTAGTAGGATAGCAGCCATTTCAAATAAACTAAATGCAAAACAATACAAAAGTCTTGCAAAAGAACTGGACAACGGCCAATGTGTCAAACAAAAGTTAGTTAGTAAAAGCATAACAGAGATTTGGTTCCTACATGTTGTATAACAAATTGTTGATGATAAGCATATTGTCCAACAAAGGTATCTTAAAGATTCACCTTGTAGTGTTCATTTCACAATGATCAGTCAATTTATTTTCAGAAAAATGAGTCAACAGGTGACAGGGCACACCTACAGCAAGATACAAGGATAAGTAATACCTGTGTTGACTGAGCATGAGCTTTCTCATCGCATTCAAATTATATTGATTTTTCTCTGACTTGTGGAATATCTTTAACACCACCAGTTCTCCCTCATCCTTCTCTATGTTTTTTATATGATATTGATGTAATCTCTAGTCAGTGATCTTATGACTGTTACCATCTGTCTCATAGGCATACAATACAAACACTTCCTTGCAACCTTGAAGATACCCATTCAAAACTATTGATGTAGGGTTTCCACTTTTTTGCCAGCTGATATATTTATCATTCTCATTGTTGCACACCTTAGAGTTTTTGTGAAAGAAATATGAAGCAAATCTGTCATGTCTAATACCTAGAATTACAGTCAAAATGTAACAAGTGGCAGTTAATAGATCATAAAAGGAACAAGTAAGAGAGATGTTTACATTGAATAAGACTAAGAGAGAACAACCGGGTGTACGTTGAGGGTGAGTGCAACCAAATCCTATGGCTTCATCAACAGATTTAATAAACTCACTGATAAATGGATGACGACGAGACTTCCCATTTCCAACTTCTGCAGCCAGATGCCAGAGTAGATCACCGTCGCTAGGATTAAACTGTGCACCTCTTGGTAGTCCTAGCCAACCCTGCAGCAATATAGCAAGCACAACGTTTAAGTAAAGAAGCAACTTAACATGATATAAAGCATCTGTATAGAAGATCAACCCTATGAATGTTGGGTTGATCCAGCAACAAAAATGGTTCTAGGTGAATTCAACAGTTATATAATAATGAGAAAGTATAAAATACCACAGTTGCACAGATGAAACCTAAAGCAAGTCACTCATGCTTCTAATTAAAAATTGACAATTCAACGTAATCAAATGGCGTGAAATAAATTCACCTGTGGGTTGCTAGTAAATAGTAATAAACAAACTTACTCTGATACCAAGAAGTGCAGCTACAGCACCTCATAAAGAATGCCCAACGATTTCGATAGTGTATCCGTGGCACTCACATTTCTAGACCAATGGCACAAAATGTATTTCTAGACCAATAGATAACATTATATTCGAGACAACGTGCATAATTTCCTGATAAAGTGAACCACAGACATACACAAATCATCATGAGAAACAAGAAATGGGGCAGAAGAAAAGGCATCATCATGATAATTGGGGAAATGAACCGAGCTGATTCAAGAGTAAAGCTGATAAGTAATTAAGTAACATGACAAGAAAAAGACAATGCACGCAATTGTGTATTCCCTGCACAAACAGGAAGTCAGTTGGCAACAATCTTCACAATGCTTAGAGTCAGCAGAAGATATGGAAAAAATAAAAATCCAAACGCAGATGTGACAAGCATAGAAAGTCATACGCCTAAATTGAAGCGGCATGTGGTAATCAACACTTTTGGCGCTATTTGCTGTTTCAGAACTACATTGAATTCATCAGCGACATTCCCTGCAAACAGCTGCACAGAAGAACGGTAATTTGATAACTATGAAACTATGTAAAGTGACTTCTTCAGCACCATCTTATCTACAGAAGCAGTCACCAGCGAAATGGGTCTATTGTGCTATCTTCATCAGAACAGTGCTGCATGTCACATAAGATTTTCAAAATATGCCATGCTAGGTGTAAACAGGGAAAAAGGATGATGCCCAAATACAGCATGCAGAACTCAAACTGAAGAAAAGTAAGAACTACACTTCTATCATCCATAGGTATAATGGTATGGTATGAGCTCAATTGAACGTACGAAACAAACAGTAATAAAAAATCAAACTGGTTGGCAGCATTGGGCTATATGTGCAATGTGCCTGTAGGGTAAGCTCTGCTGCTTTCATTGTTAGGTTATGGGGAGGCTACGCTAGCGCTTAATTTTAAAAATTTACCCCGTTAGCCCAGGAACCATGCATGTAATGGGATCATGGATTGTTACCTTGAGCCTCGAGACGCGCTCGGGCAGCGGAAGTAGAGTCAATGAAGCGCGTCCTCAAGCTACTCCTCACAGCTTCGTCCGTTCGTCGACGACGAAGTCGGCGTAATCCGGCGATCTCCAAGGAAGAAGAACAGCACTGATGCAGCAACGGTGTCTCTACGGTATCCACACGTACAGGGACGGGATCACCTCGCTCCGGCGTGCTAGCACCGCTTGCGAAATCGGGAAGAGATCAATCACAACCCTTGTGATCGAGAAGAGAGAGAGGGTGGCGGCTAGGGTTAGGGTGAAGTAACAATGAACAGCAGCCTTCATGTGCTAGCCCCATCCCTCTTTATACAGTGCACCATCGTGGGCCTTTAATCTGCATTAAAGCCCAACAGATCTAATCTGTTCGCGTGGTTCGAAACTTTCAGCTATAGCCAGAACTTCCGGCCACCGGAACTTCTGGATCCCATCCGAAACTTCCGAAATAGACCTTCTGTATCAAATTAATTCTCAACCCGGAACTTCCGGTCGAACAGGAACTTCCGGTTCGTCCAGAACCCGGAACTTTCGGCTCCAGCCGGAACTTCCGGCTCCAGCCGGAACTTCCGGTTCGTCCAGAAAATCAAACACTGGGACTGACCCGGAACTTCTGGTCCTACCAGAATTTCCGGATGCTCTAGAACCCAAAACTTCTGGCTACAGCCGGAACTTCCGGTTCCCCCAGAATTTTCTTGGGCACAATTCCATCATTCATTACCATTACGGACAGTCTAACACCATCTTTAATTCACTATGATTAACTACCTAATTAAACTTCAGACTTGTATCAAATACAAAATTTAGGTTTTGGAGGAGTCGCATCTTAGTTATTAGTTACTAAAAAAATCATTCACAGGCTTCATGACCAATGAAAAGAATCATAGACATAGTTCATAAAAAACAAAAAAATCCATTAGCAACAACACATTCCCAAAATTCTGAATGCTACTTATTGCGGAATACCATGCAATGCCAGATTGCCAGTACTGTTGTTCACTCGAGAGAATTATGGAATTATCAGTGAACTGGCAATATTGTTAAGAAATAATTTCAAACATTTCTCTAGGCCCAAAAAGATTAGGTCACCACAGCTGCTACATACATATATAAACTGGAGCGTTTGTAAAGATCCCTTGTTCCAATTCTCTCTCTCGATAATTTACATCTAGCATATTCCATGATAAAGTAGCCAAATGTTACCGAATAGAGTCGCATGAACAGCATCAAGGCAAAAAGTTTGACTGGCTCACATGATCACATCCAGCGAGCGCAAGTCAGAGCCATCCTGGATGCCACTGTAGACGAAAGGAGAGATCACATTACAGGACACTACGGTACCTTGACGACGATGGTGCCAGCAAGGGCGTCGAGGTCCTCGAGCAGCTTCTCGATGTGCACCTCGTTCCATGGGTCCCGGTACTGCTCCTGGAGGATGTCGTCGGTGGTGAACTTGTAGACAATGCTGGTCCAGCTCTGCGCGGGCATCTTGGTGAGAAGCTCTGTCTACAGCGGTGGCTGCTGTTGCCCAGGCGTCCATCATCCGCTCGAAGATGCTGGGCCGCGCCTCCCATAGCGTGTTGGTCATGGGCGGGTGGTACATCCCAGGCCACAGGCTCAACGGTTTCCACGCCGACTTCCCGGCGTCAATCGTGCCCCCCACCGCTGCCGTCGATGTGGGACACCACCTTGATCGGGGAATCCATTGATGCCAACGGCGACGGCAGTGGATCTCCCTTGCCAGACGAGGACACGGTACTTGATTCGGCGGTGGCAGCGGCACCGCATCGCCCGTCGCCGTGGCTAGCGCGAAAATTGTGTGGCGGACGGGGAGCAAGGCGCGTGGGGAGAGTGGGTGTGGCGCGAGGGTGGCACCGCATTGCCCGCCGCCGTGGCTGGCACGGAAAGCGTGCGACGGACAGGGAGCGAGGCGCGTGGGGAGTGTGGGCTCGGTGCGAGGGCTTGGAGGAAGGAAGGGCGACACGGAGGTGGGAGGTGGGCGGCGGCGCGGGGTTGGGAGGAGGCGGGAGGCGCCCAAGCAATGCGGGAGTGCGGACGGGGTGGGTGAGAAGGCCGAGCGGTGGCACTGTTTTTTCTAGGTCTAGGTGATAGGGTAAGGCGGATTGGCAGGAGAGAATAAATGCTAGAGATTTAATAGAAATGAGTCAATGGCTGAGATATAGCTAATGATAGATGATGGTAGATGAATCAACTCGTTAATTATATAGTAGGATAGATAATGGGTTACGTACGAGGTAAGAAATTGGTTGAGGGATAAGACAAATAAAATAAAATTGGTTGTGGTAAAATAAATAAAATTGACAAATAATACTCAAAATTACTAATATTTTACGATAAAATTTGGGATATATGGAGCATAAACAAGGACTATTTTTACGGTGTATTCTACTGATAGTAGAATGTATCTTAACCGTTGATCTTTAATTTTTGAACGGTTCAGATTAATTTCTACTACTAACCTAATGAGGGGTAGTAGAATGTACAGAGGATAAAATTGTCTAAGTTTTTTTGACGTAAGGGTTTAAGTGATGATTTTCTACGTGTGAAATGGCATATTTCTGAAGGAGCAGATGGGTTAATATTATATGAAAAATCACTAATGACAGTTATATCTAAATTATAATCAATTAAAAGTACCAAACTACCCTTTAAAATCGATAGCTAGAATTGATCTATTGAAAGTGTAATACTATAAGTAGAAATGCACCATAACGGAACTCACAGCAAGGGTTTAAGCTTGCAGCTGAATGGATGCATAAGCGGGTGGCATTGGAGACGGATTGCGTCATGGTGGTGTTGATGCTATCTACTAGTGAGAATGGCCGATCACGATGGAGTTTCTTGCAAAGGAGACGAAGGCAAGGGCGGTTCTTGGCAGGGTTGAAAACGGATCGATATTATCCGATCCGATCTGACCCGAATCTGTTTATAGTGAGGATATGGTATAGTTTTTTTAAAATCCGGTGGATCTGGATCTGGATCCGAATAATATGGTACAGATTCGGATTCGGATATGGTATCGCAAAAATCCGGCGGATACGAATTATCCAAAATATTATTTGGATTATCCGGTCGAGAGCTAATCGGATAATCTGATTTTTTTTTTGCCAAAATAGCATTTAACCAGCTAACAGCAAACAGCTCACAACCATCACAGCCCAAGCCCACGCATACAAGTATGCAACACAACAGCTAGACCCACAAATCCACAAATGCTGTTTGCTGATATGTGTTGCTACTGTTTGCTGCTACGTGCTGCTGCCGTTTACTGCTATGCTATTATGTGCTTGGCTACTTGCTGCTGAGGACAGTGAGTTAGTGAGGATTGTGAACGGACCGTGCATTGCTTGGTGGCTATAATTACTGAATTACATGTGGGTTTTGGTGATAATAATTGATCAGATGTTCTTATATTCTATAAAAACATTGATAGAATGACAATCTTTCTGGTTTTAAACTTGTAATCCAATAAATTCAATCTATTTCTGACCTGAGCCCGCACCAAATCCGCATCAAATCTGATATCCGAAATAATCTGCTCCATATCCGTATCCGCACCCGCTCCGAATCCGTTCAAAAAAATAGTATAGGATATGGTATGAACACTATCCGTCCGAATCCGATCCATTTTCATCCCTAGCTACAATTACTGAATTATATGTGGGTTTTGATGATAATCATTGATCAGATGTTCTTATATTCTATAAAAACATTGATAAAATGACAATCTTTCTGTTTTTAAACTTGTAATCCAATAATTTCAATCCGTTTTTGACCCGAGTCCGCACCAAATCCAATATCCGAAATAATCCGATCCACATTCGTATCCGCACCCGCTCCAAATCCTTTCAAAAAAATGGTATAAAAAAAATGGTATGAACACTATCCATCTGAATCCTATCTATTTTCATCCCTAGTTATTGGAGACGCGTGTACGGAGATTTTAGCAATGCATTTACTTCTAGAATTTAAAACCTTCTAAATAATATATATTCATATTTTATATTTTAAAACTTAATATGAATCTGAAAATAAACTTCTAGTTTATTAATAAACAAACTTATTGTTTTCTTTTTAGAAATTTTACTCCCAAAAGTAGATCTTCAGCTTGCTAAATGAACGGCTCATCCCGCGTATTGGTGTGAACATACACCATTGTCCTCTATAGGGGCCAAAAACAAACCAGGTCAATTAAGGCTTGAACCTAGACTCCGCCTTTATAATCCCATTGAAATTCAACAAAGTTTTTGACATTTTATATTGATTACCTAAGTTTAATTTAGCTCAGTTTTTTTTGCGTAGAAAGATCTGCTCCGACCGTCCGACGAGGTTGTAACTCTGTTGATTAATAAAGTTCTCGTTTACCCCGGAAAAATTCATTACTGACAATGATGTGGAGCAGTAGCCACCTCGTCAGGGGTCAAATGCCGTGTTCGAAATTTCGTAAGCATCTAGCTTCAGGTCTCAGACGGCTTTGGTTCGTTTATTAAATTTAATAGTCTAAATAATCTGCTATTTAAAAAGACTCTAAGAACCTGATTATTTTATTCTTAACGACTTCTAAAATCTTATATTATTTGTGTAGATAAAAACATTATATTACCATAGACTTGTTTTGTTTGACGTTTAATTAATAATACTTTTATTTAAAATAATTTTTGATACGTAGAAATTAAAAACACTCAAAACATGAGATTTTTTATCAATAGAAATAGAAACTAGCTTATAGTTTATTTGGTCAATAAACTTTGACTTCTAGATATTTATAATTTTTTTAAGTTATAAACTGTCAACCTTAATACATGTTCAATAAGAGCAATCGATGACTCGATCAACGGTAGGATCTCACAACCTTCGAAAAGAAGGCTCCAACTGCCGCAAATATACGTCGCGTCAAATCTCCCCAACGACTCCACCACGCGCAAATCACCCAACCAATCAGCTCCCGGTCAATTCCCCCCTCCCCGCCGGCGCCTCGCGTCGGCGTTCTTCCCCGCCGGCGAGATGATGATGCTGATCAATTGCTCGGGCTGCCGCACGGCGCTGCAGCTTCCGCACGGGGCGCCCTGCATCCGCTGCTCCATCTGCGGCGCCATCACCCA
>KE372844.1:243174-255145 GCA_000418225.1 Zizania latifolia | reverse complement strand
GAGTTGCGTTTGAGCAACACTCAGGCGCAGCGAGACCACTACCGGGCTAGCGCAGAGAGGCTTATCAAGATGATTGATAGCGAACCGGCCAGTACCGTGTGGTTAGCAGAGCAGTTCGTGGAGCGGCTCCAGGGGTCAGCGACACGTCTACGGGAGCAAACCCGAGACTTCGTTCGGTCGGCGGCTACACACGCGCTTGGGATTGTCCGAGCGCTATATCCAACAGCGCGAATGAACTACATCCAAGCGGGGTGGCTGGCGACCGTTAAGGAGTCTGACGTGGAGCGCATCTACTCGGAGGTGGAGGAGACGGCCAATGTCCTTATCGCGGACTTGGAAATTTATCTAGCTGAACCTGCCGAGTAGGAGAAATATTGTAGAAGAAAAACAATTGTATATATACTTTTTGTGCAATGAAACAATGCCTTCCTCTTTATAAATGTGTTCTATGCCCAACCATTTGTGATGAATTTTTGACTGTATGCTATAGCTTAGGCCCATAGCGTAGGAAAACTTGAGCTACATGCACGCTATTTGGAACCGTAGGCATCACATGTAGTCAAAAAATAACACTTAAAAGTAGTTGGATGAATCATAGAACAAAAGACCAAGCTCCCGAGTAGACGAAAGAATAATTTAACCCGGCCAGAGCAGATCATGGACTCAAAGTTAACGTGATAAAATTTCGAACGCTCAGGGGTCGAGCAAAGTAGAAAGAAAGAAGGAGAGCGGAAAAAATCGAACATCTTTATTAATCCAAAACAAAGACTTAGCTTATTATTTCAAGGATAAAAACGTCGAAGATGTTTAATATTCTAGGAGTTTGCAATCCGTTGACCATCTTCCCGTATTAGGCGATATGAACCTGGTCGGGTGACTTCGAAGATAATGTACGGTCCCTCCCATAGAGCCGATAGCTTGTGTGCGCCGACTGCAGATTGTACTCAGCGAAGAACTAGATCCCCGACTTAAAAAGATCGACCACGCACATTACGGTCATGGTACCTTCGCAAACCATGTTGGTACCGATCGGATTGTATTGCCGCAGCTAAGCGAGCTTCTTCAAGACTGTCGATATCTTCTTCTCATGTCTGCTCGGCTGCGCCTTCTTCATAGTGCTGAATCTTAGGGGACTCGTGCAGCATGTCCACTGGTAAAATGGCCTCTGATCCATATACAAGAAAAAAGGGAGTCCAACCAGTGGCTCGGCTGGGCTGTGTGCGAAGGCCCCAAAGAACAGCTGGCAATTCTTTCATCCACCGACTACCATACTTGTTGAGGGGATCAAAAATTCTGGCTTTTAATCCTTGGAGTATCATGCCATTGGCTCGCTCAACTTGACCATTTGCTCTTGGATGTGCAACAGAAGCGTATTTGACTTTAATACACCAGTCTTCGTAGAATTCCCAAAAGTCATTGCCGATAAATTGGGTCCCAAGATCTGTAATAATCTGATGAGGAACACCATAATGGTAGACTATGCCTTGGATGAACTCTGTGGCTTTCTTAGCTGTGCTTATCCTTAAAGGCATGACTTCTATCCACCTGGTGAATTTGTCAATGGCAACAAAAAGTCGATCATAACCCTGGGGGCCTTTGGAAAAGGTCCGACCATATAAAGCCCCCAGCATGCAAACGGCCATGAAGATGGGATGGTCTGAAGAGCTTGAGTAGGGAGATGATGCTGCTTGGTGAAAAATTGATAGCCCTGACAGCTACGGACTAGGAGCTTGGCATCTTCATTAGCAGTCGGCCAATAAAATCCTGACTTGAAGGTTTTACCGACCAGTGTCCGGGCACCAGCATGATTTCCACAAATGCCCGAGTGTATCTCTTTGAGGATTCTTGACCCTTCTGATTTGCTGACACACTTCATGAGCACTCGGGTTGAAGCAGCCCTTTTATATAACTCTGATCCCATCACAACATACTGTTTGCTCCTCTTGGAAAGGCGAATTGCTGCATCCTTGTCTTCAGGAGCTTTGGCGATAAGAATGAAATCAATAATTGGTTGTCGCCAGTCTTCTTAATTGTCGGTGATAACCAATATGGATGGAGCTTGTTCGGCTTCAGAAGATTGAACTTCATCATCTTGAATTGATGGCTGCGGGAGCTCTTGGAGAAAAACACCACTCGGCATAGGGGCTGTTGATGAGCCAAGCTTAGCCAAGAAGTCAGCAGCCGAATTATCGTCCCCAGGGACATGATGAAACTCGAGTCCACTGAACTTGCCTTCTAGCTTACGGATCTCCTTGCAGTAAGCATTCATCTTCTCGTTGGTGCAGGACCAATTCTTGTTAACTTGGCTGATAACTAACTTAGAATCTCCATATACCATTAATCTTTGAATCCCAACAGAAATGGCGATTCGCAAGCCATTAAGGAGTGCTTCATACTCGGCTGCATTGTTAGACGCTATAAATAATAGCTGAAGATCATACTTTAATCTTTCACCTTGAGAGGATATAAGAAGAATTCCCACTCCCGCCCCATCAATGCTGAGCGAACTATCAAAATACATAGTCCAGTGCTCTTGAAACTCGGCAGTAGGGGGAGTTGAATCTCGGTCCACTCGGCAACGAAGTCAGCGAGAGCTTGGGACTTGATGGCCATGTGGGGCTTGAAATCGAGGGTATATTCACCCAACTCGATGGCCCGCTTCACGATCCGACTAGTCGCGTCCCTGTTTCGGAGAATGTCGCCGAGTGGAAATTCAGTGATAACCTCCACCGAATGCACCTGGAAATAATACTTGAGCTTCCTGGCGGTGATGAGGACGGCGTACAGGAGCTTCTGAACCTGAGGGTACCGGACTTTGGATGGCCCGGGTACCTCGGATATAAAATATACTGGCCTTTGAACCGGATAGGCGTGCCCCTCCTCTGGGCGCTCGATGACCATGGCGATGCTGACTACGTGGGTCGTGTCGGTGATGTAGACGAGCAGTGTTTCACCAGAGGTCGGCGCAACCAGGACCGGTGGGGAAGAAAGAAACTTCTTGAGGTCGACGAAAGCCTAGGCGGCCTCTGGCATCCATATGAAATCACCTTTTTTTTCAGCAGCTTGAAGAAAGGCATCCCGCGCTCGCCAAGTCGGGAGATAAATCGCCCGAGTGACGTCATGCAGCCTGTGAGACGCTGAATGTACTTGACGCTGCTGGGCTTGGCCATATTTAATATTGCAGAAATCTTTTCTGGATTTGCTTCAATTCCCCGACTACTAACGATGAAACCAAGCAGTTTTCCAGTCGGCACCCTGAATACGCACTTGTCCGGGTTGAGCCGCCATCGGAATTTGCGGAGGTTGTTTACAGTCTCTTGGAGGTTAGAAATTAAATATTCTGGCCTTCTGGATTTGATGACGATATTATCCACATAAGCTTCAACGTTGAGGGCGATCTGATCGGCCAGGCAGCGCTAAATAGCACGCTGGTATGTAGCCCCCGCATTCTTCAGTCCAAAATGCATTGAAATGTAACAATATGCTCCGAATGGGGTGATGAATGATGTCTTCTCTTGATCTTCTTCCTTCAGGCTGATCTGATGATATCCCGAGTAGCAATCTAGGAAGCAGAGAAGTGAACTGCCAGCCCTAGAATCAATGACTTGGTCGATGCATGGCAGTGGAAAAGGATCTTTAGGGCATCTTTTGTTGAGATCAGTATAGTCAATACACATTCTCCATTTCCCATTCTTCTTTCTTACAAGGACTGTGCTAGCTACCTAGTCAGGATGATACACCTCTTTTATGAACCCTGCCGCTAGTAGGTGGGTAACTTCTTCTTTGATGGCCTCTTTACGCTCCTAGGCGAAACGGTGCATCTTCGGCTTGACCGGCTTGGCGGTCGAGTACACATGGAGTTCATGCTCAATCAGCGCCCGATGTACGCCCGGCATATCGGAGGGTTGCCAGGCGAATACGTCGATGTTGGTGCGGAGGAAGCTGACAATCTAGCGCTGTCCCAATCAGCGCCGTCTTAGAGGGGTCGGCGTCCGAGAGCTAAATACTTTTGTACTCAGCCGGTGAGGGCGCTAAGCCCGATGTCGATGGCGTGTTGGTCGGGATCTCCATGCTAGTGGTCGGCGTCGTCTTGGCCGCTTGAACGGTCTCCTCCATTCGGACAGAAATGTCCGTGGCCTCACCCAATGCGAGGCTGTCTTGCTCGCATGCGTGCGAAGTGGCAACATCTCCCTTTATTGAAAATGCCCCGCCCGGTCCTAGAATCTTGAGGACCAAGTAGGCATAGTGGCGTACCGCCATGAATTTGGCAAGGGATAGCCACCCGAGCATAGCGTGGTAAGCAGTCTCGAAGTCAGCGACGTAAAACTTGATGTGCTCGGTTCTGTAGTTGTCCCGAGTACCGAACGTCACCGGTAGAGTGAGCGTGCCGAGTGGAATGGAGGTCTTCCCCGGGACAATCCCGTAGAAAGGTGTGTCCGTACTTTGAAGTGCTGACTGGTCGATGCCGAGCGCAGCCAGGGTCCCTTTGAATAGGACGTCGAGGTCGCTGCCACCGTCGATCAAGACCCTCTTGAGGCGCACCTTGAGAATGACCAGATCGATGACCAGCGGGAATCGTCCCGGCTTGGCGACGTCCGTCCACTGATCATCTCTGCTAAAGGTAATCGGGATCTTCGACCACCGTAGGCGTTCGGTCGGCGTGGTGCTGATGACATTGACACGGCGAGCCAATAGCTTCTGTAGGCGCTTGGATTTGGCGGCGATTGCACCCTCGAAGATCATGGAGACCGTCTGGGCGGGCTCCCGGAAATCGTTTTTCGTCGGAGATGCCCCGGCGTCTTTATCGTCTTCTTTGGACTTCTTCTTTTTATCGTCTCGGCGACGCTTGTCGTGTCGGGGGTTTTCTTCCGCCTCTTTCACCATCTGGTTCTGCAACTGGTAACACCGGCGGGTGGTGTGGTTGCTGTTAGGGTGAATAATGTAGGGTTTATCCAATACCTCCTGCAATGCCGAGTTCTTCTGACCCTGGAATCAAGAATTTTTATCAGCGACCGTAACCTCCTTGCCCTTTCGCTTCCTGCTCTTGTTCCGAGAGGAGGACTCAGGCTTGTCGTGGTCATCATGCGAGGGCGAACGGCGATGATCCCTCTTCTTCTTCTTGTCCTTGCCGGATTCTTGAGTATTCGGGTGCATCTGCTCTCTTTCAGCATCTTCAGCGTTGGCAAATTGTTCAGCGATGGTGATCATCTCGCCTGGATCGGTCGGCTCGTTCATCACCAGATGGCGAAACAACTTTAAAGGCTTGCGCAAGCCATCTTAAAAGATGGACATGACGTCGACGTCGGAGATGCTGGCGACGGTGTTCCGATGCTCAGAGAAGCGACGGATGTAGTCTCGAATGGACTCTCCGTCCTTTTGGCGTATCTGGCGTAGGTCGTGCCATGAGGCCGGTCTTTGCCAGGTTCCTTGATAGTTGGCAATGAAGACATCACACAACTCACTCTAGGAGTTGATGGAGTTCTCTGGGAGTCTGGGCAGCCAACTAATGGAGGCCACAGACAGCATGACGGGGAGGTAGTTGACCATGGCATCTTGGTCCCCTCTAGCTGCACGAATGGCCATATAGTACAGTCGCAGCCACTAGGAGGGGTCGGTCTTATCATCGTATGGCGTGACTCCCGTTGGACGGAAGTTACAAGGCCACACTATCCGACGAAGGTGCTCGGAGAAGGCTGGGAAGCCATCGTGGCACGAGATGTCAGTGTCAGACCGGTTAACCCCCATTATGCCGTGACTCCGGTCGTATCGCTCACGACGACGAAGCTCGTTGTGCTCACGCTCACTGTGGCGGTGAGAAATGGTGTTGTGCGCATAGCGCGCTTCGTTGATGATGGTTCGGGCGTCACCCGAATAAGAGCTCCCACGTCGCTCGCTTAGATGTGAGCGTGCCGGCCGCCGGGACGGTCGGGAATATGAGCGATGGTCCGGAGACCGTGACCTTGGAGGTGGGGCCAAGTCAACAATTTGAGCGGCGGCCACCTGGGTCATAGCCCGAGCCCTTTGGAGCTCGGGTGAATCAGGAAGGGCGGCTAGCGTCCTCTCGATGGTGATTAGGTTCACAGTCGACGTGCGGTACACAGCATGGCCTTCAAAGTCCATCGTGCATCGATCCTGTGCACCGTGTCGTGAAGTCCCGGGCGATACACGGGCCCTCACGTGGCGGTCTGATCGGGAGGCGTTCCTCCTTTGGCGATCACGCCGGTGAGTACAGGACTCAGCGGCGTCGGAGGGCTCATCGTCGGAGACATCCCCCGTCATCATCATGATGACGTTAGGAGATGGCGCTAGCTTGACTGGAGTGGTCGGCTGGCGAGGTCGCTTTGAAGCAACCCTGGTGAATTGGCGCCATTCGACTGTGCGCCCGCCTGCATTGGCAAAGATAACGAAATCGGCGGGTGAGTCGGCGGTGACTTGTGGGCGAGCCCGGGGCGGAGCTGGATGCTCGGACGCCTGGGAAGCCATGGAGGGTGCCCTGAGCGGAGCAGATCGCTCGGGCGCTCGAGGGTCAGACGGGTGCACAGCTGGAGTGCGCAAAACCTTCGCCCTCGTTTGGGTGGTGGTGGTCGGAACCAGTTGGCGCATACAATCACCAACGAAAGTTAAGCTCCCGAAGGTGATCATGGCACCGACGGGAACCTGGGTGTTGACCTTGCAAACAACAGCCATCAAGTCGATCAAAAACACAGACTGATAGCCCCTACCTAGCGCACCAACAGTCGTTGTGTTCGAAACAACAGAGTCTATGACCCGCTCTAGCTCTGGCGATCGGTCGGGCGATGCTCCGACCGGTCACCCCAAGTTATTATCCGTTCCGCTCTACGGGGAGGTATCGTTGACACGTTTGTTGCACACTCGAGGGCTCGCCAAACTTGCCTAACAAAAATTTCTCCTATGCTCGTTGCCCGACCACTTCTATTATTTTTTTCGACTACTTGTAAAGCCTGTCGTTCAATATGTGTGTACGTGTCTAAGTCTCCCTACGCTGCGAACTAAGGCTATACCAATGACTCAGAAAATAAACGAAGGCGGTCGGACAGCGCACAATTAAACTTCAAATAACATCGCATTAAGAATTAAAGTATCATATTTACATTACTACTTCTTTTCTCTACATATTTATACTACTCCGAAGGATCTTCAGGAAATATTTTTAGGTCTCGGACGAGCACGCTAGCTATCTCCTCCACTTCCGCATAGTACCTCTCCACGTCGGATTCTTCGATGGTCAACGGCCACTCGTCTCGGATATGCTCCTACCGAGTATAAGGGTATAGCGCTTGGACAACCCCGAGCACGTGTGTCGCCGCCGACTGCATCCACTCCTGAGCCTGGCTTCGGAGGCGTGCGGGCGCTCCATGAAGTGGCTCAAGGAATTCGTTCTTGGGTTGGTCAGCGCAGGACGGCTCATCGTCGACCATCTTCAATAGCGCCTCTGCACCGGCATGGTAGCTGTCAAAGTCCGCTTGAACACTGCTTAGGTGAGCCTCCAAATATGCAAATTAGGCATTCACACGCCGGTGCTGTTCTGCAAGAACAACAAGAGTTTAAAAATACATTCTCAAACCTTTAGACTAAAGCAAATACCGGTCAGCCGTACTTTTGTACTCACCGACTGCTTCATCAGTCTTCTTTTTGGCCACGACGGTTGCAACCTCTGCTTCAATAGCCCTTTTCTTGGCAGAGATGGCTTCAGCTTCTGCCTTAGCCATATTCTCCTTAGCCTCGCTAGCCTCGGCGAGTGCCAACTCCACCAACTTCACAGACTGCTCCGCCAGAGTAGTCGCCGTCTCCAGCCACGCCTCAATGGATTGGTGATCTATTCATCGGGCTAATCAGGATGATCACACCAAAAGTCTGCTAAAATGCAAAGAGGTTATGTGATAATTACAAAAAGCCTGCATATCTAGCTACGTGCGGAGGACTTTGGCTTCATTCTTTGCTGCCTTCCGAGCAGCCTCGGACTCAGCCAGCTGAGCCATCAATTGATGGGCTTATGCATTGAGAGCTCCCGAGTCCATGCTATCGACCGTGCACGGCATATTCGTACGCCCGACCAAACGATTCAGCACGTGCTACAACAACAACAGCGTTAGGAGCAATTATTTAACAAATGCAAGACGGACAAAGGGTATGGACAACTTACGTTTACAGCCCACCCGAGACGACTCAGCGCATCGCGACACTCCTCCACCTCTCATTGGATATCGTTCGAGACGGGTGGTACTCCCACATCTCCTACATCCATCGACTCCGCTGATGATGGGTCAACGTCGGTTGCCTCCTCTATCACAGGCTCAGCAATCGGCTGAGCATCCACTGAAGGAGCAGTCACTGACGCAGGAGCAGCCAGCGAAAAGCGTGATCCTGACTTGACCACATCCGTAGTCAGGGTAACCACGTCTGCAGTCGGGGCAGCCATGTCTGCGGTCAGGGCGACCGCATCGGTGTAGACCACCATGTCCGTGGTCGGCAACACCACTTTCGCTGCTGTGTCGATCAGGGTCAGCGCCGTAGGCATAGCCGACTCCACGCCTGTGATGTCGGCCACCTCCACGCCGATGTCACTAGCCACGCTGGCGTCGCCGACCATCCCCATGCTAGAGTCACTGACTGCCGTCCCGCTGGTGTCGTCGACCGTCCCCACGGTCGTAGTATCATCTCCATCGGGCACCAACGCCGGCGCCCTAATAAAATACAAAACTTAAGACAACAATTTATACATTATTATACATGCTTTCAGGAAAAGAGAAGTTACCTGCTTGACTTCTAGAAGGAACATATCTTAACCCAACGGTGCGGGCCTGATGGGCCCCCCGGCGGAGGGGTGGGTCGAGGAGGCGATGGCGATGACGACGAGAACGCCACCACCACTGCAGCATCAATGAGAGCTCCCTCGAATGTTTCCGAGTCAGCACCAGCCTCTCCCGAAAACGATGATGGCACCTTAGGCTTGCCCTTGGATACCACCGTCGTGCGCGGCTTCTTCACCGCAGGAGGACAAATGGCCTTGTCCTTCCTCTTCGTACCGATTGAGCCATCGCCCAGATCGATATCCTTCTGCCTGACCGCCTGGGGCTACTCCGGTAATGGCGCCAAGGAACAGAACGCCTCTCGTCCCTGTATTTGAACAAAGTCAAGCCTGACACCCGGCAGGTGATATTGCAAAAAGAAGCAACCAACAAATACAAATAAATCTGACTGCGATGCCTTATCTCCAGTCAGGGATTGGTGAGGCGGTATGACCTCGGAGCGTCCTCGTTGCCCACCACCGTCTTGACAGCAAAGAGCTCCCAAAACCGCTCCATGGCCTCCTCCGCGGTCAGCGCCTCCTAGGACTTGCGGGAGGGGTTGGCTCAACCCTCATATTCATACCCCTGCCGCGCCCGGCTCTTGTAAGGCTAAACGTGGCAGAGCACAAAGTTAAGGGCCATGACGACCCCTGTCAGCTTCTGCTCTTGGAGCTTGGCGATCTCTCGGACCAGTTCATCTACCAGACCCTGGTCTACCGAGCCGCAACGGTCTGTCTAGGTCCGTGCTGAAGCCGAAAGGCGGTCGGTCTCTGGAGAGAGCTGACTCGTGGTTTCGAACATAAAACCACTGGCCATGCTAGTCCTTGTTTGGAGTCGAAAGGGGGACGGGGATGTACTCGGCTGCCTTCCCGTCGTGGAGTTGGAGTCTAGCCCCCTTGACCACCCTCTTAGAGTAGGCTTTGAGGTAAAAGAAGTGACGGAAGAGGGCAAAGTGTGGTTCGATGCCAAGGTAGGCCTTGCAAAGGTAGATGAAGATAGAAATATAAAGAATGGAGTTGGGGTTAAGGTTCACAAAAGAAATATCATAGTGGTGATGGAGACCATGAAGAAAAGGATGGGCCGACAAGCCGAGCCCGCGGTAAAAAAAAGACTCGAATACCACTAATTCGTTAGTGTTTGGAGTCAGGAACTTCTCACCGGCCGCCGGACGCCAGAGTGACAATGCCTAGGCCAGAAGAACGCCGACCTTCTCTAGAAGCTTGAGGCGTCGGCTGATGGAGACAGATTTGTAGAACTCTTTCGACCGATCAACACCAGCATCTGGGGAAGCCATTGGTGGGGCTGATGGTGGAGCGAGAGGCTTTAAGTTGAATAAACGGCGCGCCTTGTGATAGCACACCACGCACTAGCAATGGCGGCTGGGACGATGAGGAGCCAGCAGAAGAAATTTAGGCACAAGGAAGAAGAAGATGAAGGCTAAAACTTGGAAGCAAATGAAAGGCTTGGGTCGGAAGGAAGAGGAAGAAGGCTATTTATAACTGGTGGAGCAACGGTTCAATCCCTTCGATGTGCCATAACTGCCTCGAGATGTGCTCCGAGTGTTAATTCACGTCGTCAAGGGAACCGCTTCACCTCCCCCAAAGGCTCCATCTGACCATTAAACCAAATCAGACGGTCAAAAAAGGGAGGCGAACCGATGCCCCCCCACTCCAACTGACACATGTCCGCCTGATCGCCAAAACGCCTGGGGGCTCGGACGCCTCTTGACTCCCACGGACGCCTGATCGCCAAAACGCCTGGGGGCTCAGACGCCCCTTGACTCCCACGGATGCCTGATCACCAAAACGTCTGAGGGCTTGGACGTCCCTCGACTCCCACGGACGCCTGATCACCAAAACGCCTGGGGGCTCAGATGCCCCTCGACTCTCACGGACGCCTGATGGCCAAAATGCCTAGGGCTCAGACACCCCTCGACTCCCACGGACGCTTGATCGCCAAAACGCCCGGGTGCTCGGACGCCCCTCGACTCCCACGGACGCCTGATCGCCAAAATGCCCAGGTGCTCGGACGCCCCTTGACTCCCATGGATGCCTGATTACCAAAATGCCCGGGGGCTCGGACGCCCCTCGACTCCCATTGACGCCTATTAGCCAAAACGCCTAGGAGCTCGGATGCTCCTCGCTCCAATGAACGCCCAATCGGCTGAAGCTCAAAATCCCGAGCATTCCTCGAAGCAACGACTCGGGTGATTTATAAACACTCAAAATACTGGACCCCGAAGCCTACTCTCTTAGCAGACTCCAGGCTCAGGGGCTACATCTGGCAGGTGCACCTAACCGGTGCACCTACTAGGTAAATCAAACGAGTTTATCAAAAAAGCTCATTTTTACTCTCCTCATGCCTTCCTGACTCCATCCGGATATCGTCTCACTGCCATGAAGAGCTCGGGGGCTCCTGTCGGGGTGATGGCCCTAGGGTACTTCTCGAGAGCCTTTAAGGTGACTAGATGGAACAAGGGGTCGGAAGATTGGACATTAAAGACGACCTAGAAGGGGTCGTACCGGCATGCAGCAACGGAGCAGTCAGCAGTATAGCTGGGTCCTGAGTCCAGCACTCGGGGGGACACCCTGACCGCAGGCACTCGGGAGGCTAGATCAATAGTCTGTTCGCACCATCGATGACAATAACCTTTAAGACGTAACCACCAGTCTTGAAGACAAATTAAGATAGCGAATAATGCTGTGATAATTAGTCCACGATCCCTAGTGATTTAACTATTGTAAAGGGACTTAATGGTGCGATTAAAGCCTAAATGGTAACCCTCGACCCCTGCGATATATAAAGGGGTCGGGGGTACCTCTTACAGGCAACGCATTCAGACTCCCCGGTATTCATACATACGCAAACACGTTCTTATGTTCCTGTGCATATTCTAACATACAAGGCTAGGGTTATTATCCTCCGAGAGGCTCGAACCTGTCTAAACTCTTTTTGTCTCTTGTTCTTTGAGGCAAGCATCGAATTCCGAACATAGACATCCCCATATACCTAATTAAATTACCTCTATGGGTAGCCCCATCGAGAACTGTCACACTTATGCAACGACACTTCCCTATCCTCCGCCTCCCGCACCCCAGCGCGTTGCATCGGGTCGAGCGACGATTGCCTTGTGAGCCCAAACCTCGTCTGGTCTGCCCCCG
>KE372844.1:214082-227204 GCA_000418225.1 Zizania latifolia | reverse complement strand
TCCCTTGGCGTTTTCTCCACAAGGCATGGCATCTGGCATATTCTGGCAGTGGCTACCCTGTAGTGAGTGGACTTTGGTCCATAACAAATCATTCTAATATGCTAGCTAAATTTTCATAAAGATATTGATGGTGAAAGGAAAAGTAGTTCAAGTCTTGAAGAACACCTATTTAGGACATCACTTATCTGGACTCGAGGGAATAGCAGAATAGTTACTGTTTAACATACTTATGTGATAACTGATAACTCTATTAGTCTGTGCACCATTTGACAGTTTTACAATTTACATAACAAGGTTCTTCTGTAGGTGTATCTACAGTTTTATACTAAAAATTTCTAAAAAGCAAAAGTGAAACTATGGGAAGAATCAATGCACCTGGCCAGCAGCTTCTACTTTGTCATACTCTCTTATTACACTATCTCGGTGTATAGCACGAGGATCTCTAATCCTCTGAGGGACATGTTTGTTATTCAGAATATCCACGCATCTCATAAAGCTGGCACTAATTCCATCAATTGTCAATGAGAAAAAATCAAAGGCCCCGCTTAAAGGTTGAACAATAAATCCCACAAAAGCACGGCCAAGACCATGTGCAATGCCAATTGCACCATACTGACGGGCACTCTCAACTGGCTTCCTTAGAACACCAGAAACCCCAAAAGCCAAACCCTGAGCAAATGCTTCAGTCCCTTGAACTAGTCCATCACCAACACCAGTGATTCTCCTTGACCAAACCTGAAACACATTGAACTTGAGTTGCCTGGTACGGTTAACATAAACAGGGATAGTAAACCAAAAGCACGAAAGTTTCACCTGCTTCGATCTCAGCTGAAGAAACTGCCCATCAGTAGAAAGCTCTGCAAACCCTTTACTAAGTGATGACAAAGTTGATTTTGTAACACCAAGAAAATCTACTGAAAAGATTAGGTGCAGAGGATTGTGGATCAGATCTCTCTTAATTCGGTTCATGATTGCAGGGATGATGGAGCTCTTCCGCATATACCGACTTTTGTGCATGACTTTACGTAGATGCACCTAAGTTAAACATCAATGCAAGAAATTTCAGTTTATGAGACAAACATAATGACTGAAAATACATGTCACGGTTCGTAGTTCATAAACAAAAACTTCTGCAATATTATTTCAGTGGAACGTGAATATAGTAGGCTAAACATGTATCCTATCTTAACTCCCAGCCCGCACCCAGTTGAGAACCCTTTCATAATGGTTTCTACATTGTTGCCCATACAAAAAGGTCAAATTGCCTCTGCTATTAGCACAGCGGTTCATATTGTCATTCACCAAAGAGTGTGTTGACTGTCCCTAGACAATATGGCAAAACTTTCCTTTAAAAAAGAGAAAAAGGAAGAAGTTTCAAACACAACCCCAACAGAAAGGCATTGAACTTCATAAATCACTCAGATACTAGATTTTGATGAAAGTGGCACAGATCAAATCTTAACTTATCTAACTTCGATAAGGTAGGTAATGTCCAAGAACATCATATTCTGTATATTTAAGCTATTATGAGCCGGTTCTTGAATTCTTAGCCCAGTAAATAACGTCAGGTTACCTGAATCTTAAGTGCATTGCCTACAGCAGATAGGATGGGGCTCCATATGCCAAGGACACCACGTGGTCTTTGAGTAGGCGCAGTCTCCAGAGATATTTTGAGTCTTATCTCTGAAATATCAACAAGCCTGCAAATTATAAGATGATTTGTCAAGTATGTCATGTGGTATTCCAGTTAACTCAAACATATGTGTACTAAAAAGTTAGTAAATGTGTTCTGGTAATTGCTAGTAAATGTACTCTGGTTGTTGTAGTAAATGTGTTCTGGTTGTACAAATGTTTGTGTACAGTTCTGCCACTGCATTAGGTGGAAATTAGTAAAGTAGAATGAACACACAGAGTAGCGCAACTCTTGTTTCAGCAGAATAAGTAGCATGACCGAGAACCAAAAAGAATCATCTGGCATCTATCTTGTCCCTTTTCAAGGGTGAAGGTCCTAGAATCCTAGATTGGCCTAGATTTATCTGGATTCATAATTAAAAAAATAGCATAGCACACCCATTCTTCAGCACAAAGGACTCTGAAAGAGAATGAAATTGTAATCAATCCATACTGACGAATCCCACCTAAATAACATAAAGGGGTGACTTCTTCCTAAGTGGAATGGAGCCACTTCAGCAAAGTCTTAAACATGAAATCAGTAAGACTCAAGGTTCTCATGGCGTCGCCTAGGCGATATGGCAAGATTCTGGACTGGTCGTCAGGATCGCCACAGCTGAGCTCCGTATGGCGTCCTAAGTCGTCGCCTAACCCGGTATGGCGTCGACTTTTGGCGAGGCGGACGACGCATGGCACCCGGAGCGCGCGCACGGGAGGAAAGAAGCAGGGCGCGCACGGGGAAAAAGCAGGCCCGGGAAAGAAAGAGGGAAAAAGCAGTGCGCGCGTGGGAAGAAGAAGCAGTGCGCACGTGGGGAAAAAGCAGGGCGCACGCGGGGAAAAAGCAGGCGCGCGCGTGTGGGAGGAAAGCAGCGCGCGGGAAGAAAAAGCAGGCGTGGGGCACGCGAGGGAAGAAGAAGCAGGGTGCGGGGGGGAGAGAAGCATGGCGCGAAGTAGGCGCAGGTGAGAGAGAGAGAGAGGACGGCCAACACAGCTCTCCCCTCCCGTGTACGATTGATGGATGGATGGATCGTTCATTGTGGTAGCCGCCAGGCTCACGTGACGATGGCTAAAGGCGAAGCAAACAAGCCATGATCCATCCACCTCACAGTGCAAAGCTAGCGGTCAATCATCCCCGGCAAAAAGCAGCAGGAGAGATTGATATTTGGTATTAGATATTAGCAAGAAGGGTTTGTAGTAGCCTGTCATGGGTGTTGGGCTAGGGTTTTGGGCCAGGGCCTACCCCAGCCGTGGGAACAGTACCCGCGCAGTACTGTAGTGTGAACAGTACCCGCCGGGTACTGTAGCGCGAATTAGGGTAAGAGTTATATTTAGGAATAATATCTCTAGGATTAGATCTTCAAGAGTCTTGTTTAGATTATATTGCTATCTCTAGAAATTATGTCAAGAAGAGTCATAGTAGGATTAGCTATATGGATGTAATATAAATATGCCTTCAGGCTAAACATAATAAAGCATCCAAGATTAGATTAAAACAGGCCAGGTTTGAACCCTACCTCGCCGGCGTGGAGACCACCGCGCCGACAAGGCTAGGGGCCAAATCTGGCCCTGTCTTCCAGGAAATATCGCAACACATGACACAAGTAGATGCAGGTACTGAGGTACATCACAAGTTTCAGCTAGAGAACCAAATAAATATTGTGAAAGAAACCTAATCGGGAAACAGTGCTATTTTCAAGAACCAGAAAACAAATATTGTCCAACCAGTCCTCTAAATAACATCTCAAATCGTGTTCAAGTTCTGTTTATACAAAATGTTAACCATCCATCTATATCAGAATAACAATGAAGCGCAAGTCCAGAACTCTGGATTTCAGTGCTAATTATTCATGCACAACCTGATGTGCCAAATTGATAGTGCATTAGTAACAGAAGCAACTCAAATATAAAGATACTCATATTATAAATAAATTCCAAGTCTAGCATTTACTAAGGAAATTTATACGGCAAAGTGAGTAAGCTGCTTACTCTATTCGTATCTCAGGATCCACTTCAGTGACAGTTGAGCTGCTGTTGGTGCTGACAAAACGAAGATTACTGTAGAAATCAACCAATGCCCAAATAATAGGTTCATGAATATTCAACCTCCATGTTTGATCGGTCACCTAGAAAAAGCAAAGTGTTCCATTTTTAGTATTATAAATGGTCTACAGCTTTGCTTTTCAGAAAACTCACAGCAACAAAAACATTACCCGGATATAAATATGTGGGTAGACTTGAATACCATTTGAAGTTACATTGCTTATGGCAATGTTCGCTTTAAAAATAGGGTGGTTTGAATCAGGCATGCTCTCAGTTGCCAGAGCAACAGGCATTACAGACAATGGCAACTGATTATCTAGTTGCATATGGCCAACAATTAACTTAAACCTGAAATATACATATCATTAGAAAAAAAACTCAGTGGCGCATACAACACTAGTATAAGAAAAGGATGCCAAGGAACTAGCTTCTAAGAAATATTGTCCGCAACCATTTGATCATTGTTGAGATGATGGCTAGAAAACAGCTGCTGCAGTATGGCAAGCACTATGAATTGCCTAAATAAGCAGCCTCTCTAGTATAACATGATAATACATGAACATGGTAAATACCAAATGTTTCCATGAAATCAATACATGAATCATCGTAGTCAAACTGCAAACCAGATTCTTCACATCAACATGGTGAAGGACTGAAAAGCTATCTCTACCACATCTTTGCCAAAACAGCAGCTTCAAGAACTAACATAAACTTACAAAATGCAGAAGAAAGGGTAAAGAAATAAGCTCTTGCTTAGAAGTAAAAAGAACATGCACCAACCATATGTATGCACAAACACAATTGATGGAATAGTATGCTAGTAGGCAAACTGTACCTGCTAGTGGTACCAGAATATGTACATACATACATAATTGACAAAAAGTAAGCTGGTAGTGGTAGGCAAACTGTACCTGTTAGTGGTACCAGAATCATAACCAGTCATGTAGGATATGAAAACCTTCTGCAGATGCAAGTATAAAAGCTCTCTTGGCTTATGATCAATCAAAGAGACTCCAACAACTCCAAGTTCGACAATAAGCTCCAAAAGTCCAGCACTTGTATCTGTCTCAATTTGCTTCAGTGCTAAGGCTTGGTGCTCACTCAGATTAGATATGTACCCGCCCTCTTGTCTTCTTGGGTAATCGGTAAATTTCAATATCTTAATATCAGCCGTCTCAACTATACTGAACTTGAGGCAATATTCTCTAAAACTAGTGGAACTTTCATCAGGGTTTTCCAGGTCAACACACTGAAAGAAAGTAAGATCTCCTTGTTGGATGCTAACATCAATAGTTTTATGTCCATATGGATCATCCCAAGAATATTTTCTGGTTGAAAGGGATTTCACTTTGATCCAAGCATCGTCACCTAAACCAGACTGGCGAATGCTGATAGCTGTACTGCTTGTCCGGTTCTCAATCCTGCACATGATCACGACATGGAATAGTTAAGATAAACGGGAATCATGTCTGGAAGACATTAAGATCTCTTACTACCTGATTGGCCCTTCTGCTGGCCCCAAACGGAATACAATCAAGAATCTTGAACCTTCCTCATAACCACGTATCTCAGCTTTTACAAATTTCTGAGTACCGTCCTGCTTTCTCATTGCTATAACAAAAGTGTCTTCTTTTACTATATCTATAGGCTGACACCAGTCAGTATCCACCAGTCGGACCTTCAGAAAAGATAGTTTGTAATTGAAAAATAAATGCCATTGAATTGCTCGGCCAATAAGATTTTATAAAATAATATGAAGGAAAATCATGATATCTTGTTGGGAGTACAGCCCACGTAGTGTCCTAGCATGAGGACGATTACTCTCTTTTTGTGAGGTATGCAGGCACTCATCATGCTATTTGCATGTTAATCTTCTTTCTCAATATAGATAATGTTTACAGAAGAAAAATAATGAGTAGAAAATTTTGAGATAGAAGAGTGGGAGGTACAGGGGCATCAAATCCACTGTACCTTGCTCGGTCCCTTTAAGTGGACCAACTAAATGTACAACATATACTACAATTTAGACAATGCCTGCTTATATTTAAAAAACATTGCATAAAAATCCAAACAATTTATATGACAAAATAGATTAGGTTACAAAGAAAACATTTTGCTGGAGGCAATTAATAACAAACTTGTCTACTTGAATAATGGTTTCATGAAAATTTCATGCATACAAGTATGTATCTAGAGTTACCATTAAGAATGATGGAGTACCTGCAATTTGTCGGTTCCTCCTGAGTACATAAAAGACACCCTCCAATCATGTGCATGTAGGACCTTTGGCTCATCTTCAATGCTAAGTTTTATGTAAAAGTCTTGCCCAACTCTGTTTGTGAATGTTATGTATGGGCGTACATAGATAACCTGTTCGTGCCATGGGACGAAGTCAACAGACCTGGCTACACTTATGTTATGAAGTGCAGAGTAACATGCAGTTACCTTTGTTGGAACAGCCTGATATGAGGATGGCTTCGAGCAAAGAAAAATATGTGCGCATTTTCCATCATCATCATAGGCAGAAAGATCTACTGCGCCATCCTGAAGAGATTTAAAACATCTTAAGAATGAGCTAGGGCACACAAAAAAATGAGGATGAATTCAGTATCCAAGCAAACCATATCGCCAAGAGGTGATAGTTCTTTGAGTGATCCAGACCGTCCACTCCCATGTCCGCAGGCACTTGCTGAGAGGCCTAAACCCTTAAAGTTTAAACCAGATGCTATAGTATATCCTTCAACCAATTCTTCATGTTTTATATCATATAGGATCTTCTCACTCCTTTCTGAACATGCGCGTGCAAGAAAGCGCTTCCTGTCTTTTCTTCCAGAGATATCAATGAATTGGAGGTTAATTGGAGGCAATCTTGCAAAATATATCCAATAGGGAACATATATTCTGATAACCCTTGCCATCAAATAGTCCTTATCACTGCTTTGTTCAAGTATAATTTGTACCACCCTATGAACAAATGAAGACAAAAGGTACAAGATAAGTGCACATTGTAAATAAATATTATCCACAAAACATTTCCATTTGCATTATTACCTTCCAGATAGAGAACTTTTTAGATTAATAAATTTTGATGGAACTTCAGTGGGATGTGATATAGGAACAGGTTCCTTGGAACAGGAAAAAACATGTCAGTGCTGAAAAAAAATAAGACAACTGCAAAAACAAACTCTTACATACATGTGTTGATGCCCACCCCCCATGTGGAACAAGTGATAAGTACAAAGGATTTCTTGGATCAGCATTTTGAATCTTAACAACCTCGCCAGGATTGAAGGTACCCTGAGAACAACTTGTGTCTTCCTCATCAAAGCCACTAGCACTAACAACATAATGTGCAGAAATGGGAAGATAATATGTTAAAGACAACGGTGATTTGATAACGATGCTCCAGTCATATATTGGATCTGTGTGAACATCTTTGCCAATTTCCTTGGCTTCTATACTTAAGCAAAACCATAGTCCTCGAGAAGTACTGGAAGTGCCATCTGTTTGTGAACAGAACAGTAAGTTTTCCGATTCATACAGATCTGATACGCATATACCTAGAATCTTCTCATGGCGGTACTCAGTTTGGCTGCGTCTCTCCTTAACATCACTCCAGGAGTACTGCACTAGCTCATGATGATTTGTGGGTCTTAGTTGCAGCATATAAAGCACACCAGGGTGAGAGAGACCTGACAGTGGGACTGGAACAGTAGAACCAGGTTCTAGAAGTCCAACTGATATTTGATCATCTTTATTAGAGCTCTCTCCCTGTCCATCTGATCGAGCACTTTCAGAAAATCGTCCTTTTAGACGCAAATCAATAGCAAAATCGGTAGTGTTAGTGATTGATACAAGGGAACGCATGCTAATATATCTGTTGCCCTCCTTGACTGTAGCTTCACTAGCAATCACACAATTGCCAAACCTCCAACATGCTGCTGGTACAGCATAGTTTAGCTTCATATTTGTCCAAGGCCCTTCTTTGGAAGGACTAATTTGAATGTATCCAGCCTTGCTTCTGCGCTGACTGGCTCTGCTCCCCTGTTGTGCATTAGCTCTACCAGAAACAAGCATCACAAATCTTATTTTCCCACAAGGTTTAACAGTTTCATGTTCCTGCAAATAAGTGCATCTGTGCATGTAATGTCACACAATATTTAAATATAAACCTTCCAGAAGCACATCAAGTGCACTCTATTCTGAAACATGAATAACTAATCTACATAGTTTCTGGGCACTGGTTCTCACCACTGTCTTGGTAGATGTAAGGTCTCCTAAAGTCAAATCAAATTTTGCACAGTTAGAACTAGTGGTAGAAGGGAGCATCTGCACTACTTGCTTCAATGGAGCAGAATAGATACCAACTGGTTGACCTGTCGGTAAGACATGGCATAAAAAAAGAAGTTTAGGCAAAGAAATAAAAGTTGCACATCACATGCACATCAGAGCTACGAACCTCCACCAGCGTCAAGGACAAGTAGTTCCAGAACATAATTCTCCTGAAATGTTTTAAATAACATAAAATATGGAGGTTAGGCAGTATCCACATCATGAGAACAAATACCATAAATATTTAAAGTGGAGCATACATATTCCAGAATGTTCCCAATTTACACACCTCAGATTCGACTTTAAAGAAGAACATTTCATTCCATTCCACCTTTCTGATGCTTTGTGAAGACTGTTCTCCAGCAGCTGCACAAGTACGAGCACTCTGTTGCTGAACACCAGATGTAGAATGATCTTCTGAATAGATCCGCACTGTTGCCAAATATTCACCAGTGGCTAACCCTTCACCAACCTTGATCTGGATAGGAAAGCCAAATTTATGATGGGCAATTTTTTTGTCGTGCTAGAATAAAATGAATTCAACAAGAGTGAGGTACTCAAAGGCATATTAGCAAAAATAAGGTGTGCACGACAACAAAAATAACAGAGACACGAGAATCATTCCATATAGACAGCACAATATCAAGAGGTGGTCCCCCAGCATAGGTAGCTTGGTTTTCCCATTCAGACAAGATTCACATTGCAAATGGTGAAACGTACAAATTATCATTAATTACATAAAAAGTCTCTGCTCAATTGATAGCATTGTAATGATCGGCACTTTTCGTTTGTTCTTCCTATGACAGTGCAATGATGCAATTCGTGGTGCTATGAGGAGGTCAACATCACTGAACCTGCAGTACTGACTGTGACTGATCAATGCCAGTAACATGAAGTCCATAGATTCCCGGTTCTGGTCTTCTGATAATTGTATAGTTACAGGAGTGCAATCAATATCTTTGCAGAGTGTTGCCAAAGATGTGAAATGTTTCTAGTCATTTAAGTTTGTCTTGTATGTTTGCACATGGACACCCTGTTTTCACATTTTTGTCAGAATGTGGGCTAAAACATTAAAAAATAATCACTTACAACAGTTTGCTGGAAGCCCAGAACCAGATGTACCAACCAAATTTACGGTAATCAACTAAGATAGTTTTGATGTTTTGTCCATTGGGTGACAGCAACACGGTGGGGACTGGTATCAACCAAATAAGTAACAACTGGATTGGTTCTAGCTTAGAATGTCCGACATTTGCGCATTTAATAGACATAACAGACCAATTAGCATTGTTATTATGCCATTCAGGTGCCGATTCCCAAATGTAATGTGATGAGAACAAGTAGATAAAAGTTTCACCACGATCATTTCATCAACAAACAAGTAGCATGCAAATGTAACAGAAAAATACTTGATGTTTGTCTACAACACCAAAAGGTACACAATTGAATGCAAAAGAAAAGGTACCTCAGCATCCGCAAGAATAGCAGTTACCATTGAGCGATATACCCTAACTGTTCTCCCCTTCAAATGAGAATCCAGAAGATCCCTTGAAGCTGGAACTTTTATAGATCTATCATCCCCAGATGGCAAAAGTGTAACATCTGAACTCCTATATTCAGTGGTTCTTATGTATATGTCTTGGCCAAGTTTGTTTTGTGGGATAACATAATAACTTCTTCTTTCATGAACATCAAGAATCGACCTCTCAGTAGAAAATGTTTTCTGGTCATCATAGAATAAAAGAACACTAACTCACTTGACGTAAGGTGACAGGAAGGAGAAATTTCTTAAACATAATAATTGGCAATATGACAATGTTGTTAAAACTTTTAGATTAAAACATTAAAAAAAGGAAAAGTGGCATAATCTATGCAGTCAAGAGTTGGAAATAAATGGTTTACCTTCATGTATAATTCATTGCCAAGGCTAATATTGTTCCAGCTAGCATAAGCTTGCGACAACATGTTTGTATTGGAAACTGATACATTCAAATTCAGGTCTCGTGTTGAGGCAATTCGAAGTTGACCAGGAGAACCTGGTGTATTCATGTCATATTGGTACCTAAGATCCATTACCAAAAAGGCAGCATCAAATTATAAATAACAATAATTCAACAAAAGTAATCAATCTTGCATTTAGTCAGTGATTTCTGTCCAATATAGTTTTATATCTCACATGGCCTAATGGGCAAGCAAAATCAGGTGAAACCAGTCCATGAATCATCATTATCATTATTATTACTAGTTATTACTAGTAGATGGGAAGGCTAAAGCAGTTAACAATAACAAAAGTAAAACATGTAAATAACAAGCAAGAGAATAAAAAATGTCTTCAGTAATAGTGAGCTTAAGGCACTGAAAAAATGAACTACAGAAAGCATTGCGTAGGCAGGATAACAAAAGAATTATTAAGATCTCATAGGATTCAATTCCTGGAAGAGTTACCTAAGAAATCCATCTGTTGGTTCAATAAAGGGCTCCCATGAATTATACTTGTCATTATAAGATCTTGCCACAAACGACAAACTCACAGTTGCATTGAGATGTTGAGGACCCCCATGATAACTAAATCCAACACTATCAAACGACAATCCAAATAACGGTACCATCTGCAAAAAAAGGTTGGAAACTTAATATGGCTAACACAAATATAAGTTAAAAAGAAACAACATCCGATAAACAGCTACAACAAATAAAATAAAGGCACAGCCCACTGATCATCACATGCCACTGAAACCTTAAAAAACATTGAGGTATTTGCTAAAGTACACTAGGAGAAGCCTAACCATTCCTCCGTAATCATCAAATGAAACAGCAGAAATTGTTTTGATTTCAGCATCAATAATTATGCTATCTGAACTGCTTGAGGTAGGTGGACCAGCAAGCCCCAGGGCGAGTCTTCTTGGAGGTCTTTTAAATCCACTTCTGACAAGAAATGTACCAGCATCGTTATCAACAGTCCATAAGCTAAAAGGTTCAGATGTTCTAGCACCAGATGAATCCCACACACTTTCCTCAGAGAATTGACCTCCCTTCACCATGTCACTTCTAATACATCTTAAGAAACTGAAGTCCTCTTTCATTGGTGAACTTCTAGATATAACACATCCTAAAGCAACAAAACCTGGTGGAGCTTGAGGATACCAAAATGATACACTCTCAGTGCCCCTATGCTTCTTGATTTGACCAACAAGCCGATAGCCTTCAGGAGCTCTGAGAAAAGCATCAGCACTGGAATCACGAAGTACAACAGCTGAATTTGGTGGTTCATACCTACAATCAAAGTTTACTTTAATTTGTATATCACATTGAAAGTCTGGTCAGAAGATCACAAAAGGTTTGACTGTAGAATCCTTACCCATTAAGAGCAATGTCGCCAAAGTAAAACATTCCTTCAGACAACATTGGACGCCATATAGAGAGCTTCTTTGGTGAAGACGTCCCATTATTCGACCAAATTAGTTTAAAGCTTGCTACTGCTTCAAATAGCCGACCCGAGTTCAATGCTGACCTTTCTATCTGAGAAGCATCATTGTGGCCAGCTTGCCCTCTAGAACTAATCTTGGAAGAGTCCTCACTGTTGAACAGCATATGGCGAAGATCATAAGCATTCTCATCCAATCGCATACTTGCAGGATCTCCCGGTAAGAAAGAACCAAAAGCATTATGAACTCGCCAGAATGTCATATTGCCATTACCCCTGGAAAATATAATTAAACTATATAATGGGTACACAATTCTGTAGCCAAAAATCAAATTTAAACTCAAAGGTATATCCATTTGACCTGAGTGGAATGCAATCCCTTAGGCCACATGGCGAAACCAAGGAAGCAGATAAACAAAAAACTGAAGATAAAGGTGGTTCAGCAGTTCCAGCTGAAGCAACACAACCCATTGCAACATAGCCCACAGGTGCTACAGGTAACCAAACAGAACAGAACTGGTCAACATTAGAGAGAGTGTTCTTCGTATCTTTCTCACTCTGCTGAAGTTCATTTATTGTTGGAGGCCTAGATTGCCAAACTAGCTTGTATGACAGAGGCCTTTTGACCCTTACAATGTTTGTGTTCAAAGCAAGGACTCCTTTAGTAGGAGAATCATTCCTATGATGAAATACAATAATCAATGTTAATAAATTATTCCATAAAAACAAGAAGAAAGATGTAATATAGTTAAAGAGTAATCAACTACATTGGTGTGAAGAAATCGCCGAACACAGCATATCCAGATGGGGCACGTGGTCGCCAGAAAGAGTATACTTGATCACTCGCACTGCCTAGAAAAAAAAAACGATCTCCTTAAAACCTGAGCATCTGGTATTATTATTTGTAAACTAGGAGCATCCAGCAACAAAGTAACCTCTAGCATACCCTGAGTACATGCGACTTTATCAAACTGAGAGCACACCAGTGATATTTTCTTCGATGACATCCTGAGAAATGCAGAAATTTCTTCCTCGACAGCTAAAAACAACCTCAGAATACTGAAGGAAAAATTCATATATATTTCAGAAACCAACAGATGCAAATTTGTCTTTCCAGATGTGCTCGAATATTTCACGGACATGTCAAACGGTTCTATAACTCTGACGCCATTACTCTCCATCTTTAAACCAAGTATGTTTCCACTCATCTCCATACTATCACCCTTCATTATAAGCCTGTCATATAAATAACATTTACAACTAATATTTATTGACTTAATTGCATATTTGCATCATCAACATGCATAGTACGGTAAGATAAGAATATCAATTCATGTATTGACTAATGATGAAAACACCACCTTCCTCTACAAAAAATGTGTTGTTTTATGGTTGGATGCAAATAAAACACATTTTCTCCAATGATATATCTGTTTTTTCATTGCCAGACTTCAAGAAAAAAATGCTTCTATCGAGAAGGGCCAACTGTTGACATTAGCACTTTAGCAGTGTTTTGAACATGATTTCAACATCAAATTCATCTGTGTTGCACAGTAACAGGAGTAGTGCATATGAATCATACATTATTAATATCCTCTGTTTTTTCCATGCCATTGAAATGTTGCAGGCATACACCATATTACAGCACACATATA
>KE372844.1:183725-200077 GCA_000418225.1 Zizania latifolia | reverse complement strand
GCTTCACACTCGATCCCGCCTCTGCCTGCCCATCTGCGCGCCCGCCACAGAGCTTCGGCGCTATGGCGCTGTGTGGCGAATGGCAAAAAAACGCCGCTCCGCTTCGCACCCGACCCTGCCGCTCCACGCCAGATCCCGCCTCTCCGCGCCGGATCCCGCCTCTACTTGGCCCTCTGCGCGCCCGCCACAGAGCTTCGGCGCTATGGAGTTGTGTGGTGAATGGCAAAAAAACGCCATAGCGATATGGCGACGATATGGTGACGAGATATCGTCGCCATAACAACTATGATTATCCCTCATGAAAACATTGAGGACATTAAGCCATGTCAAAATATTGATGTTGTTTCTTTCAAAGAAATATTGATGGCGTTCACTCACTAAATATCCCAAGCCCTAGCAAAGGAGGGAGGGTCCCTTTTCCCTAAAAGGTTGTGATAGGCTTGACGAGCCAATGAAAAACTTAGCCACTCAAATGGAGATGAAATCTAAGTTTGGGTTTTCAACTCTAACCTACCTCAACTTACTTGGAATTGAAAAACTTTGAAGAAGAAGTTCGCTCACTAAATAATATATACCGGTGGCAAGGAACTAAGGACAACCAGCATAACACCATGATACCTGAGAAACATCTAAGACTAACCTACCAAGTACCAAAAGTCTTAAAAGACAACCTATGAAAAGTTTTATATGCTGAAATAATTTTCCAGAAATATTCACTGAAATAATGGATCGAAACAAAAAAAATAGATATTAACAGTTTTATATGCAGAAATGAAACCAAAGTTATTAACTTAAGGTCTAGTATTCATACATGCCCAGGCATCTAATTTTAAAACTAGCAAACATCCATATAGGTTCTATGCCATAGATCTAAATTTAACAAAATTAAGATACAAAACTCCACAAGATAATGAAGCCCAGGGAAAGTGCGCAACCTGGACCATTGCTTGTATGTTGTAGACGCTGGATTATCAAATACATATAGAAACGGACCCACCAGGCGCAGGTACCTTTGTTGCCAAGCTACTTCTCTGTTTCCAACACCCTGATAACAGGTCAAATAAAATCATAAGCAATGTAAGTTAATTTAAGGTAAGAGTGCAATAGTGATTATGTTGTTTTCCACTATCCACTTTAAAGTAGGGTGTAGATTTTCGGAGGAGATGGCCTTTGGCTAAACAACTTGTTTCAGAGGATTCAGCAGAATAAAATGTTAGGACTTGCACTCAACTTAGCAGCAACTTTGAGTTGGCACCCAACAAAAATTTCCTAAAGTTGCGATCATTAAGCCCAGAAGAATATAGGCAGCATCAATGGAGAATTTAGTCTCTTAGATGTCTATATATTAGGTATATTTAATTTCTTTCAGAAATGGTACCCATTTCATCACATTTGCATCATTCAGCGACCCAAGCAAAAAAACAGTTCATTGCAAGCACCAGGTGAATGCACGTATGTGTTATGGACAGAAAGTATGGAAGGGTTTATCAAAGGCACAAACATGGAAATTAGAGGGCGGCTGAAATCTGAATTAGATAGGAGAATATGTTTCCTAGTCTTTATCTATCAAATATAGCAGTACTTTCCTAGTTTAGCTTTAGTTTGGGCCAGTGTTTACAAGCCGTCCGATTAATCGCGATTAATCATGATTAATCGTCCTAATCGGTCCTCTGGACCCGACTAGGAGCTCCGAGGCGATTAGGCCGACTAGAAATCTGGTCGTCCGATTAGTCGTCCGATTAGTCGTCGATTAATCGCAATTAATCGGTCGACTAGGTGTGTGGGAGTGTGTGGGACGACCAGATTTGGTTTCTGTTTTTTTATTGGGCCTGCTCAGCTAGGCTTAAAGGGAACCTATTGGGCTGCCAATGTGGCCTGTTAGGGTTATCGCTAACACTCCAACCATAGCACACATGAGCTATTCTTTCCTCAATCCTCACTCTTCCCTTGTGCGCCGCCAGAGAGCTCTCTGCCTCTCTTCTCCAGCCGTCACGATTCTGCTGCTGCTCTTCTGCTGCGATTCTGGATTTTGCTCCACTGCTCCAGTGCTCCAGCCGTCCAGCGTGTGATCTCACCGCTAGGCGCCAGCTATTCTGCTCCAACGCGCGGTTGTTCTGCTGCGCTAGGCGCGTGATTCTGACAGTAGGCACACGATTCTGGGCTCTGGCAGTGCTCTTCGTGAAGCAGCACTCTTCTGCATCTGCATCTGCTCTAGCCTCTCTTCACGAAGCTGTCCAGCCCAAGCAAGAGGGATTACAAGATGAGCTTGCTCTTGATTATTGCTTTATTGTCATATGCTATATAGTTATATATATAGTATGTATATGTCCTAAAATATATGGGATGATTAGATGGACGACTAGGACCGACCAAGTTCAACTAATCGGTCTGGTCGACGACTAATCACGATTAGTTTCCTGGTCGGTCCGACGGCGACTAAGGTCGACTAGGCGACTTGTAAACATTGGTTTGGGTTCAAATCAAGTTTATTAGTTATACCTCCATAGTTAGCTCTTTCCTAAGTTGTGAGTCAGCCCTGTTATATAAAGTGACCAGTTTTGTACCAGCAAATGAAGGAATCAAATAATAAAGTTTAGAGGGTTTTGCTCAACCCTAAATCCTAGCCAGAGCCTCTAGCCAAGCAGTACAAGCCTGTTTGACCTGAGGGTGCTGGTTATTTGCTTGCCCTACACGTGTTCCCTGATTTCTTTTCCCCTTCCACCATATTATATGCATCACCACATGAATTCTGAATTAAAGGCCGAGCAAAAAAATATTATTTGAGCAAGCTGTTGGGAGTTTTTTTTGACAAATAAAAAAATGCAACAATCAACTTAAGTTGGCTGCGATGTGCTCAAACAGACCATTAGGTGAGTTTGCTATGTTAAACCTCTTAAAAATCATCTTCTCGAAGCAGTACAGGTCATATGGTCCTTTTTCGCAAACTATTGTCATGTAAAGTTTACTGGATATGCCTTATTATATTCACTCATGCACATGATACATGTAACACAAGTTGTCCAGTTCAAGAGAATAAAAAAGAGCAAACCTTCCATGTGAGAAAAGACGACCATCCCTCAAAGTCAGCCTGATCCCACAAATTTGCAAGATCTGAACTGCTTTTCTCACTATCACTATCTTGAAAAACCTTTAAAATTTCCATTAATCGATGATAACGTGCTGGAGAGAAGTGAAACCCTAGAGAAGGCACCCGTATTGCCATTCTTGTACAAGGATAGAGTGGACTTTCTAACTGGATCTGCACAACAGAAATAGAATTTATTAATTTCATGTTGTTATTCATGTCATGTTGATTATATTCACTGGTATTTTGTTCTTTCTTGGGAGAAAAGAAAACTGATTGTTTACCTGCTGAAGCTTTAAAGCAATTCCACACTTGTCGATAACTGGCAACAAATTGACTTCATTGGATGTTTCATTCCAATGGTAATCACCATCCACTAGAAATGCAGATACATCACTTAGCACCAGATTGAAATTCAGATATATATCCTGCTCTTCTGAAGAATAGGAATCCCATATCTCCTGAAGCAACAAGTTTCATCAGTGGCACATTAACCCAATCATGCACATAAAATCCTACTTCCAGAGAGTAGACATGACCTCTGTCCGAAGAATTAAATTTCCAAGGTCAAGCAAAAGTTTAGTCTCATGTAAATCATCTGGGCAGAACTTGCTTGGAACAGTAATTTTGGGGGCAGCAATATCCAGGTTCAGTGAAAACCTACAAGGGTGTTATGCATCAGTCACCATTCAAGAAGGGCTTGACAAATAAGATATAGTTAATTCTTAACTATAATAATTACTCCCTCCATCCAAAAATCTCCTACGTATTACATTTTCTATTTTTTCCAGAAAAATTATGCGTATTTGTAGTTTATATGCATGCAAGTCTTAAATAAGCAGTAATACCATTTCGTTTAGCGGCTAAATTAAATTAATGTCATGTGACCCAAGCAGCCATAGCTTAATTAGTCTTGTATGCACAGATCCTTCTAAGCCATGCGTATCATGATCAATACGACTATTTAATGCAACTAACAGAGTTTGCTTTTTTCTTGGTTTCGATGAAAAAAGTAATACGTAGGAAATTTTTGAATAGAGGGAGTCTCATAGAAGAAAAAAAGAAACGAAGGAAGAAACAATGACATAGGTAAATGCAAATCAATTCCCCTTGATAACCAACATCAGCATGTCATATAACTAGTGGTATGGAGAAACAGCATAATCCCAGTTTGGTAATTCTGTTAATCAGGCTAAATATGCTAGTAAGACACTTGTTTTCCTCTATAATATAATTTTCCACATCCACATCAGAAGAAATTTGTTAGTGCAGGAACACTAACCTGGACTGGTCTTTTAAAACCCGTGTCATTTGCTGTTGAGCAGTGCGTTTCACTTCATCGAATGTCATCTTCATAAATTAAAAAAATATACAGAAGAGTCAAATATTAGATCATAGGAAGAAGTATAGTCAAATGAATTTTGAATATACCTGTACAGCAGCAGCAGTCTCTAGTGCCAGGGTCTGGCTAATGGTAGGACTACTCTTGAAGAAGGCAACAATTTGATCAATGGAATCCTTCAAATACTGCAACAGAACAAGAACTCTAATCATAGAACAGCAGAACAAATAAATGCATATTAAAGGTTCAATATGGCAAACTTACAGTTATGTAACAAGGAGAAGCTTTAGCCGTGAAACTCCAGTCCAGTTGCTCATCAAAAGGTTTGTAGGAGAAAATGCCAACAAGAGAATCGGCAACAGTTGCACTCTGGCAATACATATAGATAATGGCATGTTTGAATAACTGACTGAGTATCAAATTAATTTTTAATTTTCAGGTAAAAGAAAAGAAGAAACAGATGGGAAAACCTCAGCGAGCAGACCATACGGAGATAAAAGCTTGTAGGAACCAAGCTTCAGGTCAAAAAAATTTGCCTCTGGATACATTTTCAATTTACAATAGAAATCTTCACATGACAGATCAGCAAGACACACTGAACCATCGGTAATAAGCTTCGATGCATTATGCTTCATACGTATTTCAAAATAGAACTGCATCAACTTCATATCCTGTTGACCAGGAATATAATCATTATTTTCTTTGTATCCAATAATCCTATTCAATCTTTCCCAATCTTCATCATTAAAATTCTTGGACTCTCCCCCATCCTTTGAAGAGCCAGTCCTGCACACAGAAGATGAATCAATTTCTCCACATTTTGCATGCGTAGAATGGAGGTCTGTATAGGTCAGAACCAACCATACACCAAATGACCACCAGGATTGCTTCTTATTTTGTTGAGCATATTGATATGTTTCTGCTGACTGTTCTACAAACTTGTGGGCCAACATCCTGCACTAATCAGGGTAAAACAAAACATTAAGTCATTAACAGCTATCAACTGAACTGGATGCACTGAGCAATGAGGAAATGATATGAGAATATGCATATGTAAAGCCTGGAGCAGAAGTTTAGTTTTTTTTAAGTAAACCAGTAGGAGAGGATCAAGTTTAGTTTAACTCCATGCAAATTGCCGCATGGATATTTGTTCACTTGGCAACCTTTGGTCCATTGTCTATGGCTGAAAAGATCGAAAAGCTGAACAGGACACTCACCTATTCATTGTAAATTAAAATTTTGATAAGCTAAGTATTATTCAAGGGCTCAGAAGGGCTGTGATGTGATATATACCGTACGCAATAAAAGAAAATTGAATGGCCTACTAAATCATCAGGGATATTTTGCAACAACTGCATGCAGATAGTAAAGCATGTAAGATGATGTTCATTACAGGTCAAACAAAAAGGTGTTCTCACTTCTCAGAAGAGTCAATGGTGTAGATCGATTGGATACATGGATGCACTAAACAAATCACTACCAGTTTTCCACTTATTTACTATTTCAGGTCAAAATCGGCAAGATAATAATTTTCAGGGTGCATAACCAAGAAATCAGTAAAACAACGCATTACCTCCATTGTAGAATAACTTCCATATCTAGTTCACGATCCAGACTCTTAATCTCCTCATTATCATCAACAATCAGTCGGCTCATGTCAGATTTCAATAGGGATGCATATAGAGATACATATTTCTTCCTAAGTTTTGCATATCTCAATAGTTGCTCCCATGATAGATTTCCACTGCATTCATGAGGCATATCAACACAAGACAATTGAAACATTATATAGTACAAAGGTTAAAACAAAACGAAAATCCAAATATAATTGACTAGTACACATATTTTGGGTATTACTGAGAAATAGAAAAGGGTCTAAGAATGGTGTACAGCACAAAAACAAATGCATCAAATCAATTGCCTAGGCTCTCCAAATTGGTGTTGCTTGATTGCTTTGTTACTGCCAAACTACTTTTTTTCTTCTACAAAAATATTACAGCTGAGCAGCATGCCAGTGCAGTTTCATAAAACCAATTAATCAGGCACATAAAGAAAAGAACTAGCACTAGACACGTTGACATGTCAAAAAATAGTAAGACGTGCCCCTAATCTCAGGATGAGTAAAATAAATGTTATAAGTGTATAAGATTTCATGGACTAAACCAGACATAATAAACACCTCTGTGCAATATAGACACTGCCCATAGCCATGGAGGAAAACATCATAACTAAAAACTGATAAACAGAACACCAATTCATGTGTGTAAGCAACATGCGCTCTTGTTTACTTTGTAAAGTATGATTTGACTGGGGATGGTCACCAACATTGAAACCTGACCATTAATACCAACTACAAAATTAGCATACTCGGAGAGTACTTTCAAACATGAATCAATGGGCCCACTCATGTGCGATTAAACATATATACTGTTAGACTAAGTTACTAATTTTGAATCTCAAAGTGCATGTGGGCATTATATTTCTCAACAAGGGATTTGTATACCAAGTGGAAGCCAGAGAGAGAGAGAGAGGTGCAGAGAATAACACCTCGATTTCTTCATTTCATGAGCCACCACCTTGTATGTATACTTCCACCAAGACCTTGGGTCAGATTTCACTGGTAAAGATGGTCGGTAATGAGCATATTTGAGACGTTGATTAAAAGAAGAAAAATTATCTGCCATCTTCAAGATGTCCCTGTAGCCATCCTGATAAAAAGAAAAACATATGCAATCATCAATGCTGTTTGGCAGAAAGAGGGGGGGAGAGGGGAGCATACAAACCTTAGACAAAGACAAAGTAACGTCATCCAAATCAATAGCCACATTTTGCAAAGCCTGTCCAGTTTTCTTTGCTTCATCAAGTTGTACCTTCGTATATTTTGCTTTGCCAGATATAGGTCGCAAAATATAAGCATGTGTTTTTGAAGGAGTGGAACTATCCTGCTTCCTGAACTCAAAAACCTGAAACACAATTTACAAACCAGCAAATATTTGTCAAGACTCAAGTGAAAATGAAATTGCAGGATGTATAAGCAATGATATTGACAAAACCCAGCTTACAAAACCTCATAGATGCCCCATCTTGGGACATCTGGCTGCAATTTATGGCTTTTCAGTTAGATAATGAAAAAGTGTGACTGTACTGTAACAAAGGGTGGTATATTTTGGGATTAACACTGCCGAAGTGCAAAATTACAGCAGCATGGCACAGCTTGCTTGGGGTAAGACTAAGAGATGGGAATGAACCTAATCTTACTTTGCTTAATCCTCCCTAAAGATGGCATCCTTTATATAAGACCTTTCTAACAATCTGATAGGTTTAGGGTTTAGGGTTTAGGGTTTAGGGTTAGGGTTAGGGTTTAGGGTTTATATAAGACCCTAACCCTAAACCTTTCTAACAATCTAATTGCCCTTATGACCCAGGATAATTAGCTTCTGTTTTACTTTGGGTCAGGTCTAGGATGGTCATGTGATCAGTTACAGGCGAGTGGATATCTCGAGTTGAATTTAAGGGTGGGGGTGTTGTAAGGATCTATGTCCTTTTTTAACTTCTTAATATATTACTGCGCAGTTCTCCTGCATATTCGAGAAAAAACAATCTGAGTTGACTCAGTTGAGTAACTGATAGATAAGCAGGTAAAGCTAATTGTGATTGTGCAGTCCAGGTGTCGACAGAATATCCGACGAGTAAAGAGAACCGGGTTGCTTGCCTACCTTAATTGGGATGGTACACGGAGTTTATACAGGTTTAGACCCCTCCAGAGAGAGTAATACCCTATGTCCTATTTGTTTATGTATTGACCTAACTGGCAAGAGCAAGATGATGTCTCGAGCAGGCTAGTGTGTATGAGATTACAAGCTTGATCGTTGGATCATATATCCATGTGTCTATGCTTGACTCGACGAGATTGATCTATCAGATTCAGATGCCTTTGGAGGCACCCTGGCCTCACCTTATATATGCAAGTGTCAAGGATTACAATGACTGAGTTGGTTAAGGTAATCACTAAATTATAAGAGATAACTTACCTATTGTATAAGATTCGGTGATCTATAGAATTCTATCTCCTACTGAATCTTTAAACTACTGCCTTACGGATATACCGTGGGGAACAACAATACGGATAGCTATATATGGAATATGCTAATCTTGTAAACTACCTAGGTTTCGTACACTAGGTAACTTGCCAACTTCCTAATCAAGCTCAGTGGTGTCCTGCTGTATGAATGCCTTATTGCATCATTTAAGTGGGGCTCATCAGCAGGACAGCCAGCCATGACCATGTGTGAGTTCCCAATATTTTTTATTAGAAATTGACTACGGCTGGAAGGTACCTGACTCCATTCTGAAGGTAGTAAATCTTCCCAGGACTTGTCCACACTCCAAGGACTGCTATCAGAATCAAAATACAGTGCCAGGCTCTCGAGTTCAACAGACTGCAACAAACATTTGCAAATAAACTATAAAGTTATGAAAATTATGAATGATTATCAGAATGAAAAGAAAAGGCAAGTAGAATATGCCAATAATTCCTTAATTGAAAGAATGTATTCACTGTCAACTGCTAGAAATGTTTCTGCCTTTCTGGTATTTCCTACTGTTTGCCTTTGCCCTTCTAAGCCTTGAATATCAGAATACACATGCCCTTTGAGATGTGCAATAAAACAATCCATTCATGGTACTCATCTCCCTCGCTCTGGAATTGGCATGAACAAATTTCTCTACTTGAGGTGCAGAAGGATTTCTGTCAAGATAATAGTGTGTTTTGGCACCTAATGTTGTTCAAAGTAAGATTATATTCCTTAACCAAAATATGTGAATCGTGCACCCATTTTTTGGAAATGGAATATGTCTTATCCACCAAATGATGTTGAAATCAGTGCTTCATGCCCTCACTTTATTTTGCAAAAGGTAGTGACTGTGGGTTGCAAAGAGATTTATGTGCTTGAAAAGTAACCATAGCCATTAAGGATTAGCAAATTAATAAGAAGAGGAGCAATATACCTTCTTAACTCGATCCAAATCCCCACCAGTGGCAAAAGTCTCATTTCCAAGATCATCCACAGTAACTGCTGAAAGCTTTGAGAGTACCAAGCCTGCTGCGAAAGGATGGCCTGGGTTGCTATAGGGAACAAGTCATTGTTGTATTATATGCATTTTGAAACAGAAATACAGTAAACAGGATTTAAGTACCTTTCTATGTCTTCATATCTGATATGAATATTGCTGATGGACAACTTAATATTTCCGATTACAGTGCTAATGAAAGAACCAAGCCATGACGAATTCTTCAAGAATGGAAATTCCAGTCAGAATTAAATGAGGTGTTCCAAAATTGGTGATTGTTAAACACAACATCAACTCATCAAGCAAAACAAGTGTAGCTAGATTGACTATCCAACAATAGGTGATCCATTATCACCAATACATAAATGCCCAAGTAAAAAGGTTAAATACCAGTTCAGACTTCAATTGTTGTTGGCTCTCCAATAACTTGATTTCCATTTCCTGAATGAATAACAAGCAAAGCATCAATGTATGGCTCCAGTGTTAATTGTATAAATGACTTAGCTACGGTCACAAAGTACATACCCTAACTCTACTTAATTTTGTCTCTTGAACAGCATCTTCATTGCAACCTTCAACTTGTGTTGCTGGTTCAGCTAATATAAATATACGATCAAGATAAACCAAAACTGGTTCTTGGCCAAGCCTGCTCCATGGGACCTAATAATCACCAGCACAATCATCCTTTATCTCAGAACTTCATATTACAGGAAAAACATAAATTCATATGTTCACAGCAAAATAAATGCAATGATCTGAAGCAATTATTGCAAACCTTGAGTTTAACTGAACCAAGAAAACCAGCTTTCACTCTCACAGGTAACTTTAACGAATTGAGCGCCTCTGGCTTCAACTGCATGTTTGTGAGTTCTACATCACCTGAAATAGTATTCCAAAAAAACATAATGACATTACATAGCAGATATGGCCATACATCGTTGATGAACAGACTCAATAGCTAGCCAAAAGGAAAAAGTGTGTGAGTGTTTATAAGTTCCAACTGATATTTTACTAAGTACAAGGAGTCAAGGACCACACATTGTGTTCTAAATTCATTATGAGAAATGCATGCCATCCCCATTCCACAAGGAGACAAAGGCCACTGTTTAGATAAAACCGCTGATAATTACACCAAGAAATGTTATGCAGATGACCTGAGGAGTTCCCTGACTATCTGTCCATGATGCCATGTACCAGTTCAACTCTGCAAGCAACTACTGAATGGAATTGCCACCTGATGTCTACTGGCATACGATTCTCTTGATAAAGAGCCATCATGCAAGTTGAATAAAATCATGTGCATGCTCTCAGAACTACTGCAATCAAATTCCATATACAACGTGAATCACCTACAATCGTCAAAACATGGCAAACCACTTATGCAATTGGCCAATTGCATGATCAGTCTATGCAATCACACAATAACTCCTTCCCCAAAATATCTTGGTGCTCTTGCTACCAACTATCACCACATATTTGGTTAATTACAGCATGGAGGAAGTATACTCAGTATGTATGAATAGAGACCATCTAGCTTTACAACTCTTTACAGAACTGGTAAGAGAAGACCAATTTATAGACTTTATGTACTCAAGCTACAGGAGCTATCAGTGAACACCACCCAAATATTTTTTATTGGTACTTTATCTGGTTTACCCAAAAAGGAAGCTCTTCTAAACAGCCTGACCAAGAAAATAATAATTAGTACTTCCCTTTTTCCAAAAAACAAAAAAACATCTTGCACATTTTTAGTCATACACCATGTTCCAGGAGATCACTAACTGGGTAATTGGCAGAAGAGGCACTGTCCAAACCAATCAACTCATTTATAATAAGTCAGCCACTTGTGTCTGCCAGGATATTTGGGTGCATAATTGTTCAATGAACACATGAAATTCATGCTCCATACCCTATTCACTTTTATTAAAGAAGTGTGTTCTTTACACCTGCAACCAGAACCACTATGCTCTTGTAGTGTTGTCAGCACTCAGCAATAGCATCTATGATGTGCATGTTACCCAGGATTCAAGTGGTTTCTGGATTCCGCCGAATGCAGAGGATACATTGATGGCATCTCAACATTATCATTACTCTTTCATGCATGGCTTCAGCTCTTCAGTGGTATTCATCCATATTAAACAACCCAGATACGTGTGACATTTCTGCCCGCCCCAGAAGAACGCTGTCCTAATTCTGTAGTCTGCGGTACCTACTGGCAGTCAACGATTTCACACCATCTACAACTCACAGTCACTCACACACAAGTACTCTGCCAAAGTGCTGATGCAAGCATTGAATTCCCACTAGCAAAACTTTACAAAACATCCTCAACCATCAAAGCCCTTCACAGTCGCTGCTATACATCTCGAGATTGTAACTGCTGGTTTGAACACTTACAGGTTACAATTCGAAATTCAGTTCAATTTGTGGTTCGTGCATCAATGCCGCCCAGTTGGTTAACCAAACAATACAGCAATAATGCTACCGACAAAATCAGCTTCAACATGACCCAGCATGTACGCAATCACTGCACATTCCTTAGGCACTAAAATATCAGTTAATGTCCAGACGCCAGCCACTTCCGATGGCACAGCGAAATCGAATCGCAACGCAAAACGGAGTGTGTGCGTCGAAGTACGCTCAGATTGAACTTCCTAACCTACAAAACCATACGAAATCGCTGTTCCGTAGCGATTCGCTACTACTGCTGCTGCAACCACCACTAGTCCACTAAGTCAGAAACAAGAAGCGCCGCAACAAAGTAGAGACGAGAAAAAACGCAAACGAAACCAACCCAAATCGCTTCTCCGATCACACGAGGAAGCAAACTAACCAGCCAGCGAAACCACCGAAGCGACTCGATCCGGCGGAAGCAGAGTGAGCGGAGGAGGATAGGGGAAGGGGGGAAGCGAACTCCTCACCTCTCCATACGCTGATCTTAAGGGCCTCCTTGTTGAGCCCCCGGACGTAGTTTCCGAGGTACTTCTGCAGCAGGAAGGCGACCTGGTCCTCCAACATCTCCGATGCCGCCGGCGATCGGCGCCGCCCGACGGCGCCGCCACCGCGAGAGAGCGAAGCGAGTAGAGATTGGTGAGCGCGTCCGGGTCCCCTCGCGCTTCCGCTCCGCGTGCGAGAGAAGGGACTGGACTAGCAGCAGCCAGCCAGCCAAGCGAGCGAGAGCCCTCGGGTGGGGGAAAAGGAGGCGAGGGGGGGAGGGGAAGAGGAGAAACTGAGAAAGAGATCGCTAGGAGGATGACAGTGACGCCATCGCGGCTTGGGGGTATTTACGGAATTTAGTTTCGGCCGGCCGGGTGGCGTGGCGCCCGGCGTAGTACGTGGAACGTGCTGGTTACCAGATGGGAGAGTCGAGAGAAACTACACCTGGAATCGTTAATTCTTTCATTAATCAATTAATTAGTAATTACGAGGGATAAGCTCTGCCAAACACACCAAATCGACGGAGATGGCGCTGCAGTGATTTGGTGATTTGGTCGCCGTGCTCGGTGGCGGCGTGGCTGCGTCGCGTGACATCTGCCCCAGCTGCCGACGCAATTGCGAACACGGGAGCGCGCTGCGTTGCGAGCCTGAGATGGATAAAGACCTGGAAAGCATCGTCAGATGAGGATCCTCATGTGCGCGGCAGGCAGCGCCCAGCCGAGCGAGATTCAGCAGCAGCAGCAAAGCATCCAAAGGTCCATTCGAGGATGCACGCAACTACATACAAACCATTGCAGCTCTGGTTAGGCACTTAAGCTAGCTGATGCTTTGCTTAGAGCGGTGTGGATTGTGGACAGAATATACGACGATTAAAAATAACATGATTACTTCTAACTTAATTTAACTTAATTAAGATGATACATGAAGTTTATATATAAGTTTAGGCTCTCAAAGAAAGTAATCTCCTATATATTGTTTCGTGTATATATTGATCTAGCTGGTGAGATCAAAAATGATGTAACGAGTAGACTGTTGTGTATAAGATTATAAGTTTGATGGCTATATCGTGTGTCTAAGCTTTATTCAACGAGATTACAATCTCTTAATCGATGTTCTTGGAGACACCTAGATTCAGCTTATATATATGAAAGACATGGATTAACCATGATAAATTTAGTTAGGATATCTCTAAACTACAAGAAATAACTTAATTACCATACAAAAATCGGTGACCTATACAATTCTATCTCCTATTTGATCTATAAACTACTTCCTTATAAATTTGATAGCTACAACATATATATTGTACACCCACGTTTCGTTCCCCCACAGGCAAGGAAGAAGAACAAATAGTTATACGTGGAACAAGTGATGCTTAGGAATTTCTTCTCTTACTTTTGCCATCTTGTGCACAATGCTGACTGTCGGTCGAATGCGATGCTAGATTGCTGATCAAAAGGATGTCAAAGAAAAAGAACACAAGAACCTCGAAAAGCAGGTGGCTCCACAGAAGGAAGACGTCCTTGATGCCGGTATGCTACTGCTAGCCTGGCAGCTTGCCGCCGATGCCCAGCCCCTTCGTTTCTCATCTGATTCCTTTCTTCTACCACACTGCTGGTCACAGCAATTTCAGGGAAAAGAATGGTCATTGTCCATCAACCTCTTTCAGCAGAGGCCCATCCGAAGCATTTCTGCTCTTCCAGTTTGCTGTTCCAGCATATACGGAGAACATTATTCGGCCCACGCCTGTCGCGTGCTAGTGTCACCAGCAATTCGGCCTACGCGCAATTCCCAGCTACCGGACGAACGCTATCGGTCCTCGACAAATGTTCAGACGCCCAGAGAGAGATGTACCAATTCGCTCCTTGAGTCATGTTGTAACTTTAGAGTGCGTTTGGTTTGAATACGTGGTTAAATGGAATGATCTCATTCCTATTTTATGAGATAGGATAATTTTTGTTTCTATATAATAGAATAGAAAAGGATAGAAATAAAAAATTACTGAGATGGCTCACTCACCGCTACCTCGCCGCACCCTCACCGGCACATCGCCGCCATGTCGCTAGCTCGTTGCCGCCCTGACCCATCGCCCCGCACCATCGCATCTAGCTTGTTTCGTCGTCCATCATCACCAACTCGTCCTACCGCCGCCAACACTCCACCGCCTTGCCACGTCGTCGCCTGCTTGCCGTTGCCCCGCTCCACTGCCAGCTCGTCGCCGCTCTGACCTGTTGCCTCTAGCTTGCTTTGCTGCCTGTCGTCGTTGCGCCGCTACACCACCGTGCTGCCACTAGCACACCGCCGGCCCGCCCCACCGCTTCTAGTTTGCTTTGTCGCCCATCATCGCTAGCTAGCTGCCACCCTACCCTTGCACTCGCTCCGCCACTCGCCGAAGCTAGCTCACTCCGTTGTAAGCTGTTGCACGTGAGTGGGATGAGCTTGTTCCTAATCTTAGAGGAATATTCCTCCTCGGGGATTATCTCATCTCATCTGTCTTCAAACCAAACGTCCTCAAAAGTGGGATCCCTCCATCCCATCTCACTTGGTCCCTCAAACCTAACACAACCTTAGAGTCATTTTAGGAAACTTTAATATTCTGAAAAGATAAAGATTCTGAGAAACAGTTGGTCAATATATAAATAGTAAAAACATTAGAGAAGCTGTTATTTTTAAGCTACTTATATATATACTTGTTTTCACAATATAAATCTAAAATAAAAATCTAGACCATTTAGAATATCTACATATTTTAGAAACAACTACAGATGTCATAATTTTTCCCAAATATTATAGAGGGCATAAAAGAAGCTTTACATTGTCATGTATCTACAAGTATATAACTCTTTATACATGGCTATATTAAAAAACTAATGATTTACCACTCTTAATATCACCCCTTGATTATGTTGTTACCCTATAACAATATCATATAGGACTATTAAAGTCAATGATATATAGGTTATAATGATAAAAAAATTAAAGTCACTTTACCAAATTATCTGTTAGAAATTGACCGGTGACCTATTTCATAAATTCCAAAGCATATGTACATAAATAGTCATATATTGCTTAATTAGTGGGACAGAGACTCACTTATAAGGTAAAGTCCTATCTATTTATTAAATAGAGAAAACTCATGATAGAATTGGCTAAAAATCATGTGCACACATACACGTATTTGCGTATTTTTCGCGTGAAATAGCGTGTGACTTGTGACTTACGACGAGTAACCGCATGTGTAGTAGCGAAATAATGTCAAGTCAATCTGAATTTCTTTAGACTTTCATGTACATATTATTTGTATCTAAATGCACTATTTTAATGTAATTAAAACTAAAACTTGAATAGCCATTTGATTGCCAGATTAAAAACTTTAGTTACTAGTATTTACGACCAAATTTATATGAGATCCACTCTGACAATTACTAGTAATGATCAGGTAAATTTATTTTGGTCATGACTATCTTAAAAGGTCTCAATATGTCTAGTCCAAAGTGTGTGCTTTATCTCATTTTCTCTTTCTCTATCTTTACTCCATTGCTCTAAGCTTGTTGTGCTATCAAGACTTCGTTGGCCTTCTATTTGACGTGCACCGGATTAGAAGGAGAGAGGGGTCTCTGAACTATTGCCACAGAGAACACATGCATGGGACGGTAATCAGGTTTCTAGGTAGCGCTTATGCATGACCGCTCATGCTAACCTCGACGTAGACTACTTACTCTACATGCTACCTACTACTTCTTTCACTGTTCAGTGAGTAGTTCGTATGTTTTTTGGTATCATGTTTTCTATGAAGTACTTAAAATATTTCCTAGCATCTATGATATTTTTCTTCTAATAAAATCTAGAATTAAAATATTACACATATTACTACAATATCAAATCCCTAGCCCGGTACTTGTGATGTTCCATTGCTCC